>JAQGAV010001178.1:0-22921 GCA_034691345.1 Phasmarhabditis papillosa | reverse complement strand
GGGACCCAAACGGGCGTTTCAGACCTTTATGGAATTGCACCGAAATACGTGCGTAAAACATATAAGTTTGCAGCACACCGGTGGTCTGATTATATTTTAAATATGTCAAAGACAAGTCGACTTCAATATTTTACTTTAGTGAATGTTAAATCAGGTTTTGGTGTTGCAGTTTTATTCATTCTTAATATCTTTTTTTAATTTTATAACTTAAAACTTAAATCTTAAAAATTGTCAAAATTAAGCAATATTGTCGAGCGATAGCCAAGGATTCCAATTGTTCCAAACAATAATAAACGCATGAAATAATAACAACTAGAAGTTTACAAGTGGAACAAATAGAGCGTTCAAATAAATTATAAAATATTATTAGCTTGAGCATGAATCTATTCATAATACTTCTCTGGTCAGAAAGTTCTACTATAAAACGTATTCATAGTATATGTGAACATTCAGATACAAATATCCATTACATACTCCATATTACACTCAAATCATATATTGTATACTTCATTATAATAGTAGAACATATATGTAAATGATATATACTGTATGTAATGGATATTTTTATTGCAAACGTTTACAATTACTTTGACTAAGTTTAGGTTTTACTCAAATCTGATCCAGAGATTCCGGACTATGCCGAAACATTTGCTAAATATTTATATAACCATTTAGCTTTAGCTAATACAGACAACTAGATAATTAGAACTATTTTGATTATTTTCGGCAGGTTACGGTAGCTGTTTATTTTTCTGTGTCCCTTTGACTGATGGTGACTAATTTGTATAAAGCAATGAACTTTACTTCAAACTAACATGAAACAGAACATCTATCAGTCTTCCGATTAATTTATTTTTATTGACTAATTAAAATAATGACTCACTTAATTATTAACAGTTTCCGTTTACGATATTTGAATATAATGTTACATTGGCAGCTATAGATAGGCAAATGGGGGACCACAACTTTATACATAATATAGAATATGGGATTTGAGAGTAATAATGGCGTGTCATTTCGTATTTATACGATTTTCAACATCGCGTCCGCAGGAAAATTGCATGCGTGCACATTGCAAGTGGTATTATGTACGGCGAGAAGGCTCCATGAACTGGTACGATATATGTAAAATTGGCTCAGACAAAACTCCAAAACCTTTACACCATACTATTGTTCTTGTCTCTGACCATAACTTTACTTTTTAAAAACAACAATAAACTTTCAAGTATCACATTCATTGGAGAGTACTGTTTAAAGACTGATCAATCCACAAAGATGGATGTCTACGACTCTTATTCAAACCTTAAAGTGAAATACTGTGAGCTTTATAAAACAAGACCTCGCCTCTTATGTACTTATGTCATAAGGGCCATATTCAATTAATAATAAATTAGATAGTAACACTTAATATTAAAAAGACGACATTTTAGTTTTATGACCAGTTTGAGTGGGCGAGCATACTGTAGTTTAGATTAGAAACGACGAAAGAATTTGAAACTTTTCAATTATCTATTTTGGTAGCTGAATACTTTCTGTGCCTTGAAACCGGAAATATTAATGTTCAGAAATGCATTGTTCCACAGTCACTAATATCACATGTAGCAGTGATAAAAATATAAGTTTCAACTAAGCAATCAATTCTCAATAAGATCGACATACCTACATAGGGGACTGTTAGTTTAAAAATGAAATTTGGGTAGAAGATAGTATAAATCATTACTTTATTATTGGCTTCATTGAATTTTTGACACTAAAAGGCTTCCCTATTTTTGGGGATAAAGGAAGGATAATATATATTTGGAGTACTGAGATTGAGAGGTAAACCTCGAATTCATATTAAACGAGAGCTAATTCATAGAGTTATTCGAAGAAAATTAGTCATAAAAATTTATTAAAGATCATAGGTAGAACTAGGAGAATGTTAAGATTTAATACATTTGCAGGTCTTGCGCAGAGTCCCAGTGCAGAATCCTCCAAGGCGTTTCTAAATAACCGTAAATTTAAAATAACAAAGTGAAAGATTAATATATATTCCTGCACTTATATTGTTATTGCTTTGTTTATTATGCCAGGGAACCGCTGATTGCTCTCACAAGTTAGTATTGGTATTGGCAAAAACTAGCTGCCTTTATTGCCATTTGTTTCCAAATTAATGGTGAAAAAAAAACCCGGTCCGTTTTCACAATTTTCCGGTCCCGGCGTGACCGACTTTTTAGAATTACGGCCCTGTCTGACAGGGCAACTAAATTGGGACTCCTCTTTCTAATTATACTCAAAAATTCAAGGTAATATACTATTTGATGAACTTAAACCTACAACGGCTCTGCAGTGTTCATCGCATTCTCTCTCAGAAAGTGGACACCCGAATCCAGCATCAGAAACATTAACAAGAACAACGAAGACAATCATGATTAGAAAAAGGAAACGCATTCCTGAATATAACAATAATATATAAACTTTACATTTCTAAGAAACAAAGTTATTGAAAGTTAAATGAGCAAGCTCAATGTTTTTGGTTTTGCGTGCTCTAAAAACGTTCAAGTCTGAAAGTTTGTTAAACATCTATCAATACCAAAAAGAACTGATTATCGAAGCTATAAATGGTGTTAAAAAAATAAGAGTATTCCATTGAATGGCCAAGATTTTTCTTATATTTTTTGCCTTTTTCGCTAAAACTTATATACTACTCTGGAGGGGGTTGTTTGTTTGTCTAACCGTTATTTTGTATTAGCACGTTGAGAAAACTCACGAGCCCTAAATTATATAGTGAAGCACACTTTTGCACTTCATTAAAATGAGGATTTCAAATGAAAGTTTCCAAAAACAAAGAGTCCTCGAAGCTATGATACCTAAAGTTCCACATTAACGTTCGCATGTTAATTCATACAAAAATATGAAATTTTAAAAGCTTTCAACATTTGTCTTCAACCGTTCCTATTTTAACCTTTTCACTTATTGGTAATCTGAACCTATGCTTCAAGCCGATTCTTTAGAAGCTGTCATACTTCAGAAGCATTATCAGTTACATTAAAGTAACATAAAATTCCTTTTGTATCTCTATTCAATCAAGTAGAATGTAGTTTATTTCATTTGAAAAAAATGAAGACAATGATATTGGTTCAAGAGTTCATAGAGTACTCATTTGATTCAATCATTAATACAGGTGCACGTGGCGCGTAGGAATCCAGCACAATAGCCACCGACGCGTCCCTGAAAGAATTAGAAGTTATTGGATCGTCGAAGGATGTTTCATTTCTTTATTGTATCAATAAGTTCAGAATCAACAGACACATCAGAAATTGGTTGAGATCTCTATGTATATATTTCTTGCCTGATTGGAATTTTGAATAACAACGTTCGTTTTGAATAATATATTAAACTTTATTTGAATTCCAGATTCTTCGATTACTATAGTCCATTTTAAAACCTAGTCTAAAAATGTGAAACCTCTTTGAAGGCAAAATTCACAACACCGCACATCGTATAAGGCCGGCGCAATGTAGTCTAGGTTTTGAAACAGACTAAACATCTCAAAGATAATTAAAATGCTCCGACTGAACCCATTTCAATCACTTGATAGACGGGCTGCTTTGATTCTAGAATATTTTGCTGAACCTACAATGGCTCTGCAGTGTTCATCACATTCTCTCTCGTCAAGGGGACATCCGAAACCAGCATAAGTAGTACCAATTAGGACTAATGAGACAATGAGAAGCATGAAGAGAAAACGCATATCTGGAAATATTAACTACACATTTTCATTTTAATAAGTGTGTGTAGTGCCATTTATTTTAAGGTTGATCGTAAACTACTATATGCAAAAATTTGCTTTGAACACTCTAATTTTAAAATATTGCGCGGATTCCGTTTTTGGGTGGATAGAGGCTAGGTCTTAAAAATGGCACGCAACATTATAGTTGGGCCTTTGGGCAGAAACGTGCTTTAGCAAAACTGGCTTTCGGCCAAGCTTAAGTTCTAGTTATAATTTGGGCTTGCTTTGTTGGGCCGATCTACCCAACTGTATACAACAGTGATTTATGATCAACCTCAAAATAATGGCACTATTATGGTCAAAGTAAGGTGACTTTTTACTACTCTAATTCAAAGGGAATAAAATGAATCTCATTTTGCCGTGTCCCCTTTTATACATTTCATTTAACGTTGTTTATTTGTCTAAGAATGAGTTGGAAGGGTTAATTCTTCCCTGCCTATCTAGTTATTGTTATAAGATAAATATAAGTGATGTATTATTGAAATAACAATGTAATATGTCACCACATATTATACTATTTATAAATATAATACTAGTATTGACAATATATATTCTGTTTATGGATACTTCAAAATTTAATGGTTCGATAAGTAATAATCCTGTAGGTTTAGTAATGCTGGCTGGAATTCCAAACATAAATCCTCGTTTCGCATTTTTTTTTTGTTGAATATACTTTAGTTTGCCTTTCCTATTTGGAATATCTAAACTAGTGACTCGAAAAACAAACGCTATAGGGTTTTTCAGTCCATCTTTTATACTCTAATCTAACATAAAATCGTTTCATCTCTATCGACTCTAATACTAATATAAATTAATTTTTTCTGAAAGATAAGTTAGATGTAGTGTTGTTCATTGCACCATTAACTAGTCCGCATTTTCGCGCGCCAATACTCGGCAGGCTCCAATGAAGTTTGCAGTTCGTACCGTGTACCCTGGAATAAGCCCTGTCCGCCGATTATGATTTCGCGCTGCCATAAATAAAATAGCATGGAATCGATTAAACAATTCAGTCTGCTAAGGTTGTTATAAATTTATCCCAGAGATCTTTTAATCTGTTTCTATATTTAGACAGTTTTACCATAAACATTGTCTATGTAAACACTATTCGCTGAAACTATTCGCTCGAAACAGTTTGTTGATCTCAAAATGATTTTAATAATTCTATTTTTCAGAAATATTAATGAATCATTTGACCGATTCCATTGTATTCTATTTATGGCAACGCGAAATTACATGCATGAGTCAATAGAGATGAAAAGATTATAAAAGGTGCGGAAAAAACACAACTAACATTGGTTTTTGAAACATTACTTTAGAGTTTTCAAATAAAAAAAGCTAAACTAAGTAATACGGTAATTCAAAAGTAATACGGCCGTGTAGGCTGCGTATTTCGTCCTTTTGAACACGGCGCCCGTTGGCGATATCATCAGATTGCAAACTTGCTTTCGTTCTGCTTTACTCATACAAAATATTGCAACACTGCTTATTAACTATTATCCTGCTTATTAACACGGCCGTATTACTTTTGGATCCGAGTATAAAGTTGTTTAACTTTGCATTTAATTCTTTACAAAGCTAATTCTTAGAACGGCACAAGAAAAAATGTGTGTCAGCTGTAATAAAAAGATACGTTTTCAACCACAAAATTTCCTCGCACCATAAGTTAGTAGCTGTTGGATTGTTTCCAGCAGTTTAGCTGACTTGTATTTCTCAACTTAAACCTTAGAGAAAGCAAACGTATATAGTATAATATAGATATGCGCTTTATCTTCATGCTCCTAATTATTTCTCTTGTTCTTATTGGTTCTTCGATGGCCGGATTTGGTTGTCCATTTGATGAAAGACAGTGTGACACACACTGCAGATCCATCGTAAGTTCATTAATGCTAAGAATTCTGAGAGTGCTGGGGACGTTATCACCAAACATTTCTAAAGAACTGGTTAAAAAGGCAACCGCACTAATAAACCACAAGTGTCCCGAGAAAACTTTTTAGCTACAATATTCTATAAGAAATACTTGCGAAACAGTTCAAGTTTGAAACGTTTCGTTACCTCTCTGAAAATTTTTCTTTCAAGAGGTTGGGAGGGTTATCTTGTATCGTACTATCCTATCGTATTTATTAAAGATCCACTTTTCAGAAACGTGTTGGTGGCTATTGTGCTGGTTTCCTACGAGGTACTTGCACTTGTATTCAGAAGTGAATATACTTTAATCACTGTTTCCATGTAACATATTATACATAAATAAATGTCACTTTATTTTGAGTTTGTGTATTCAACATTGTAAATGAAATTGTAATAGAACTGCAGCTGAATGCCGCATACTTCAGAATTTAGATATATATGGTTCTTGGATCCTGGTTCTAATAATTATGATAAATTTGGGGCGCAAAAACTCAATGATTCCAAGCTTTGATGCTAACGTTATACTTGTATTATCATTGTGTTTTCAAAAAGAGTTATATTATACAGCTAAAAACATGTTTGACCAGCCTTTTATGAATTATTCTATAAATAGCAGTATGAAATAACAGGTAAGGGAGTATAAAAGTAAGTTCAAATGACCGTTTGTACTAAACCGAATTTGAATCATCTGTCGACCACAAATTCCGTGTCTTTGAATTAAGGTTGGGTTTTTATATGGATGAAAATCCTCTCTCCGGGTCAGCCGAATGATAACAGATGTCGTCGAGCCTTTTCGAACAAAACTATGAAACCGTTTTCACTTTGGTTTATCATTGTCACTGATACACTGATAGGTGTTTAGTTGACTTTATTATTTTAGCATTAGTCGAGTCGAACTCATTAGTAAAAGGCGTGTTGAAACATTATAAGAGCCATTTCTAATGACTTTTTCGTTCAAAGAACGTTCTTATAAAAATACTCAGGGAACACTGTCTATTTACTTTGAATACTATTTAGTTATGCGTTTATTTTGTTTACTGTTCATCGTTTTTGTGGTCATGGTTGGTTTATCTGAGGCTCAGGAAGGATGTCCATGGGAACAAAGCCGGTGTGATCGACACTGTAGAATCGACCGTGTTGGTTTGAATATATTTAATTATGTTGAAAACAAAGTGAACAAAGGAAAATCCGATCGGTTAAAGAAGAAGTTTGGAAAGATTTTACCACGTTCCATTACGGAAAACTATTTTGATTAAATATCTATTGCTATCTAATATAAAAAGCAAAGTAGATTATTTTTACATATATATTCCAGAACCGTTCTGGTGGATATTGCACCGATTTCCTATGGGGTACATGTGTATGTTATATGAACTGAATCTCAATAACCTTCATGAAACTACTTTGCTTTGAATAAATACCATTTGTGCCAGATTGTGTTTGGATGTTATATATGAATGATATACTCTACTCAAATATTATTGCGGCTTTTTCGGTTATTCTTAGCGTATTCTACATTTTATTGTTCATTCTTGTATTGGTCTTTCTCATGTTGACAGCAGTATGATATTTACATTTGTTGATAACGGCTGCAACTAAAGCGCTTGTCTAAATTCATCTCTAAAAATACGTTTGCTAAGAATAGAGATAGATCAATTGCAAGAAGAATATAGATATTAAGGAGTAAGACTAACTATTGAAAAAAATCAAAGTAATGAAAATGTTATTTACATTTATTATTCACAACAAATTTACAACGAGGTTGCCGCATGCGCAAGGTTTATATATGTGTATATGTGACAGGGCTAATAACTAAGAACACATGACGAGATTCTAACTATTTCCCTAATTGCCGAAATTGAGAACCAAACCGATTGTTAATATGATTTCATCCTCTTTCAAACATTAAAACAAAAATAAGTCGTTGATTATAAATATAATTTAAAATATACAGTTAGTAATAGTTTGTTCTAGTTAAACGACTTTAACTGATCAAGGGAAAATATTAACATATTCAAATTGTTTAAAACTTAGATTTTTGCGCGGCGTTTTTATAACAATATAACTGGGAAAATTTCAGGAGACTGTTCATTCACAATCATGGTGAAAACACATAACGATTCTTCTGAGTATTGAAAAAATACACTGAACATCCTGACTATGGATTACTTTACTACATGTAGCTATAGCGTAAATGCATAGTATTTCAATTAACAAAAAAAAAACTTTACATCTTGAGGCACCAAGTAAAAACTAGGCATACAATCCCAATGAACTTTATTTTTCAAACTAATCTTATTACTATGGATGAAGAAACGTTTGTGAATCATTTTTCCAGCCATTGGACAGAGTGATTCAGGTTAGTAGGAGAATTTAAACCTAGGGAGAATTTAAACCCTACTCATATAAATAAAGAAGGTAGCATAGAGAAATTGAAATTAATGCAAAGCCGTTGGCTTTTTAAAAATGTTTTATTATAAAGTATTTGTTTTGTTTATTTGTTTTACGAAATTAGCGATCACAGATGTTTAGAGCGAAGAAGTGTGACTTCATAAAACAGCACCCACGGATTGGAGCGGGAAATCAGAACAAATTTGCAAGAATTCTTTCTTCGGCGAGACCTCTAGCTTATGAGGCGAAGCTTCTAACCTAGAGGTCTACCTATTGAGTTTTCTAAACATCTGAGTTGACTGTTTCCACGAGAGTTTTTTAATCCACCACCAAACTGCACATATGGTACAATATAATAGAAAATAGTGTGAAACACACTGAAAATAGTGTTTTTTCATTTTCAGCAGTCAGCCATCTAAGTAAAGTTACACAGTAGATTATGTTTTATATTAATTACTTTAGTTTTATATTAATTACTTTAGTTTTATATTAATTACTATTGTATTACGTGTTCTTATGTTAAACAAAGCTCTAATAAATCAATATTACATTGCTAATGTGCTGCATGTTTTATGGCCTTTTTTTATTCAGAATACTAATTCCAATACTTTTACAAGTATTCCGCACTTTGAATACATTTGTTACTAATTACATATTTACATTCTAATGTACAAAGATAGCTTACAGTCGTGCTCGCTGACTTCTTCCAATAGTTTCTCTGAATGATTCCTTTTTAAATTGTAACTAATATTGTTAATAAGTTTTAAGACTGACCATCACTTATTTCGACGGTATTCAACGCAATATAGTGCAGTCAGTGGTCTGGGAAGCCTTCCGGCCAAACGTACATTTCATTTATCTACCACCCCGTATGCCTAGGATTTTTCGCGTATGCGAATTATCTAGTGATAATCTTTATCTTCAGAATGCGTCCACTGGTTTCGCTTTTAATAACTTGCTTTGTTGTGGTTGGTGTGTCTGCGCTTGGTATGTCTAGCGGCACCTGCGGTTTTCTTGAGAACTCGGTTGCTTGTAACGACAGATGCTTAAGTTTTGTAAGTTTATTTTTAATCATTCAGTGACATCAGGTTCACCTGAACTGGACTTTTATCCTTGGCTGATTCTCTTGAGGAATGCAGCCAAGTTAAGGGCGGGTAAAAAGTCCAGTCCAGGGCTAAGACATTCCCGGAAAGGGAAAGAGTTTTCTACTAGAAGCATTCAACAAATATTGGTAAGAAATATGTATCCACCTCCATCCTTCTAAGTTTATCTATATATATTTTCAACCATATTATTTTTTCTTTTGAAATATGCTTAGATAAACATATACAAATCATCATCATGAAAAAATGAAGAGTGTAAATGCCTAAATTGTCCAAATCTGATTCTTTTAGGGTGGATTCATTCGCGGTGTTTGTCAAGATGGGCCATTCTGGAACATATTTAGCTATGGTAAATGTATGTGCTATGTTAATTAGTAACATAATAATAAAGCATTTGATATTATAATGTTGTTAAACTGAACTATTAGAATCTTATAACAAGTAGTGTAATATTACAAATCGAAGGATGGGAACAAGTTTACAAGAATTTCTCAATATCCCTCAGAAGAAGGGCTTGTTATAATTTTGCAGTATTATCCAAACAACAACCCCACGTGAAGAATAAATTTTTGATGATAGTGGTTCTTTAAGAAAATATAAACTATATCTTATTATTATTAACAATAAATGTAACTCTTTTTAAAGTGGTTACAAACGACTTCTGTAAATTCATTCCTCATTCATATCCAATGAAATCAGGCTCTGAAAAGTATTGATTCGTGAAATCGTTACTTGAGGTCAATATGTTAGGAAGTAAAGAAAACTACCTTAAAAAAGACTGTGCAATCTATTCTTGTTCAGTTCGAAACAAATGATAGACATTCATTGGGTATAAGAATAATTCCTCAATACCTAGACTGCAGAGCTCTTAATCTGGCCTGGCTTCTGCTGGCCTGGCCTGGGGTTTTTTGGTCAGGCCAGGCAAGGCCGGATTAACAGCTCTGCTAGACTATATTGCGTCGGCAAAATTTTTCCTTCAAAAGGGTTGTGAACTGCCCAATTTTCACGTTTTTGAATGTTAATTGATAATTGTTAGAGAATATAATCTTAATATTTCTTAGATCTTGAGGCGGGTTTTGGCGAAAACTCACGTCCACGGGGCACTAGATTTCAACACACAATCCCGAAAAAAAAACTAGCCCAGCTCGAACACCGCGCGAAGCCCGAGGGGACGCTTTTGCTAATCACGTTTGGGACCGAATCCTGTGCTTAATTGAAGTGGGCCAAAATCCCAACTCCACTGTCCACTGTCTTGGTGCTACTGACCATTACTATTAAGACCTCTTGGGCATATCTTTATCAGAGGCGAAGTGCGTGACACATTAGTGAAGTTCTCATAACCATTTTGCCGACTAAAATAGGATACGCCCGCACGTCCGCAAGCAAAAGTTTTGCCAAAAATCTGAAAGAAAAGGAATTTAAAAAGTTGTCCCGCCTAGTTCATATTTAAACCACTTTAGAAAGGATGGGCTACGAATTAACGTATGCCTCACTATGCCTCGCCACTAACAGTTATAAAATCAAAAAAAGTAATTCACTTCTAAAATTAACCTGTTTCTTGCATCCGTGGAAGCACGCCAAGCAGGGATAAAGACATAATGTACCATAACACTCGCGAGTTTCGTTTCGTACACCGGCAGGCCTAAAAACACCAAAAATGAAATGTTAAGAAAGTTTATTTTTTCAATTTGTCTTTTTCACTGTAAAATTAGTCAACACTCACAATTCATCACATCCATCCCTATTGGTTCTGGTTCTAATTTGGTAGTTGCAGTAGCCGCAGTATTCAGCATTACATTCACCAGTCCACTCTGACCAAGCACCACAAATTGGCTAAAACTTATTTGGTAAAGGTAAATAAACTCTCCTTTATTACAGTTTTAAGGAAAATTCTCCAAAACTACAGATTTTGAATTTATTTTTATATATTACCGCTGCTCCCCACGTTGCTGCGCTGGAAACCTTACTCAGGATAAAGAGTATAGATAACTCTTATATTATCTAAGTCGTGTTTTTTCATATTTTAAACGGTAAATCAAGCTTAGTAGGGTGTAGTTGCTCAGCTGGTTGCGCGAAGGTCTATGAATCCGTGAGGAGGAAAGGTTCTAGGTTCGATCTCTTCTCCGTACCAAGCCGGACTGAGCAACCGTGGTATGTATGCTCGAATGTTCTCTTATTATTCTCGCAAACTGACTTCTAGCTACCCTAAAGAAGGAATGAATAACCATAACATCCATCCTGTGAGATACCTTGATATACGGAATAAACAGTTTTTTAATCAAACATTAAATATAATGCTTAACAAACAAAACTGACTGTTGTAGTTGTTGTAGTAGTTATTTTTGTTGTTTGTTTAACAGTAGTGGTTTTTGGAAGAGGCGGTTCTACAGAAGATACTTCAATAACACAAACGAATGGTAGTTTAGTACTGAAATAGAATTACTTACATGAAATGTAAAAAAAAAACATAAAACCATTATTATTTTATATTCCACATAAATCTTTAACCTACTTAGCGTTGACAACGTCCATGTAGCCCAGATATGATGCAGCCCCACTCACAAAATTTTGGATATATAGTTTTATGCCAACGTTATCAGTGGAAGATTTCCACAGTGAGTTTTCCGAACCTAAAATAATAAATAAACATATATTATTCGTAACTGTTATCAAACCAGTCCATCGTAAAAAGTCTATTCCATATTGGTCGTTTGAGTCCCAACCAAAACCATCTTTCCACGTACCGGCAAGAAGGATTTCTTTCGCATTTGAAAACTTGGTTAATTCTGTAGAGCAATTTTTAATAAAAGTTTTAATTGGGTTCATTACCTATAACATTTTTAATTTCTTTATCTGAATGTGGTTGAAATAGTCTCATTCCCTTGTAAGCACAGTGTGACATGGCTTCAGTATGAGTTGCAAGACGATTATCAAAAAAGTAACATAAATTATCCATCATTTCCGAATAAGCGGGGCAGCATTTCGTCATATCTGTAAAAATAAAATAAATAAACAATGTATATTGCATACTTACCATAAGTAACTAAATTGAGAATATTCTCTCTAGTATTCAAAGAATACTTCCCACGTTGAAACTGTAGGCGTTCTTCCTAAAATTATATAAATATAACAAGTTTAAAGAATTTCTGTCCTCTCCTAGTATTTTGTATTCCCGTAGTAGTCCAGTGGCATCAGATGACTGAACTTCGTTAAAGTTTGAAGGAATTGTATAGTCTTCTATTATTGCAGGCAACAGTGTGTAGCATTTATCCTAGAACAAACTTGTTATTAAACAATTTGAAAAGATTTTTTTTATTAATTTTGCGAAACGCGAGATAAGACACAAAGAACTTTAGAAGCGGGATTGCTTACAATTAGCAAATCGCCTAAGGTACGGGGAATACTTTTCTCGGGGGATTCAATCCGTCGACTGCTAGCTATTAGACAAATTTTCTAACCACTGGGCCACCGCGCAGTTCTAACAACTTAATTAGCATATGCATACTATAGTTTTTTCTTAACTGCTTAGTTGGAACAGCGTACATAGAAGCAACTTACCTTGTGGAACAATGTTAAATGTGGCATCGCTTCACATTTTATCCGCTGAATATCAACTAAAGTAAGATTTACCTCTTAAAATTAGCTTGCATTACTGACCTCTAAACTTAGTGGCAATAGTTTCGAAGGATGAACATAGTGTAAATAATAACAAAAGTAGTGACATAAATGAATGAAAAGTTGTCATCTTCACAATGTTCATTTTTGTTGCCAAAATCCGTTTTGTTGTAGATTTTATTGTGCGAAAATTGATTTACGGGAGACTTTTGGTACGGGAAATGCGAGAATATGTTGATGAATTGCGTAACAACTCATTCTTTTCCGAATATCAGGACTCCTCTAACTGTTTCAAAAATCGTTTTTGTTACTGAATCACTCATATTCCAATAACTGTACATTTCTTCGAGGTAGGGTTACGGCAATTTATTCCGAAATCGTCTGAGCGCAGACGGCTATTTTCTAACATTCAATCTGTCAGTGCACGAAACAAGGCATAAGCTAGCGGCTGATTTCACTAGCTTCTGCAACAACGGGTTGTCGAACCAACAGCCTCAGATCCTCGCAGAATCAGAGACCGCTGCTTCAATAACTAAGCAAGCAAAAGCATTTGCAATATATTAATATTATACACTCACTTTATGCTTGCAAGTAGGTTATTTTGTAAAAAAAGTCGTCGTTTCTATTGACCCTTAAAGAGGACTGAGTTACCGACTTCTAAACTAATTGTCAAAACTTTTGAAGGCTGACCAAAATGCAAAGAATAGCATAACTGTATAGGCAATAGAACATGTCAGGATGTACAGAATCAGGAATTTCAAACGGTTCGACAACTTATTCTCTACTGGCAAGTAGTCTAGTTTTTGAACATATTGGCAATATAAACGCTATTTGTCCCAGCATGTTAGCTCTTTCATAAAGGCTAGTCACGATTCAATCAATCTAAAATGTTTTAGTCCACTATCCTTACGAGATGGATATTCTCAATATTTACAAATAAGTTATATCTGTAGATATTTATGCAGCTAATACGAAAAACATTTATATTATTGCGTGAAATTAATAAGTATAACTGTAGAGCTTACATGCGATTCTCTGGATTATCCTAAAATACTCATTCACAGTGTAGGGTTTCAGAATTCGCGTTACCTCTGGTTCTCTTTGCTGAGGCCGGGCAGAGCATGCCTTCTCTTGGATGGTCAACCCAAGAAGGTAAGAAATATATGTAGCCATCAATACCAATGCGATTAATGTAATTAGCTTTCTGACATGCAAACTTCTTGTTTAAAACAACTGCCTATAAACATCAAATTGTAAATGAAAATAGCTGTTTATAGTCGGCTGACAAGTGATATGCAAGTTAAAGGGCTGAGTGCTCAACTTAGATCGCGCCAAATAGTTATAATCACTAATATAAATTATTTTTTCAGAAAAATAAGTTAGTTGTAGTGTTGTATATTGCATTATTTACTAGTCCGCGTTTTCGCGCGCCATTGCAAGGCCGCGCTCCAATAACATTTGCAGTTCGTACCGTATACCCTTGCATAATACTTTGCCGTCAACTATAGAAAAAATATCAAGGGCAATAAATGATGATATTTTGCCAACTCACTTTACAGCCTGGAGAGCAAACAAGACAGGGATACGTACACACCAAATTAATGCATTGTCGATAGTCAAAATCAGGTCTAGAATAACAAAATAACATGAAATAAAATCAAAAAATAAATCATACTCCTCACATCCGGGGAGATTAACTCGGGTTCTAGTCTGCAGATTGCACATTCCGCAATAGTGAGGTTGGCAGTCACCGGACCATTCGGACCAAGGCTGACAAGGGTTCTGAACAGATTTCTGAGGCATTTGTATTCAGCAACAATGTGATAAATGGATACTTTTATTTGTGGGTTTTAGATTTTTACCCCTAATTTTGTTAGCATAAATGTCCAAAGTTCATAATAATTAAAAATAAAAACATATAGCGTACAACTGCGGTAGTAGTAGTTGTTTTGCTAGTAGTAGTAGTAGTCCGCACGGTTGTTGTAGTCGGTAATAGGACTTCCTCAGAAGATACTTCAGTAACACAAACAAAAGGTAGTTTAACACTAAATATTATAAGTTTGACATTGACAATTTGCTTCGTTTTTGCAGGATGTGAATATAAAATCCACTGTAACAAATGGTATCGTCCTACTCTTCTAGGATAACGTCCATGTAACCCAATAGTGGACCGTGGATGGAAAAATTGTTTCTTAGATACAAGTTGGTATTCACAAGTTGTGGACTCGAGTTCCATAGTGAGTTTACTCTACCTGAATAAACAGAGTAAAATAATTAAATAATTAACGTTGTATTTTATTAGTATGGTAGGTTTACCTGTCCATCTAGAAAAATCCATTGAATACTGGTCATTTGAATCCCACCCAACACCGGCTTTCCATGTTGCAGCAAGCAAAAGTTCATTTGCATCAGAGAATTTAGTTAGTTCTGAAAATGATAAATCAATTAAGTAAAGTTACAATCAATATATTTTTAATATATTCAAATGTTTAGTTACTTGTTACCTTACCTATAACATTTCTTATTTCTTTATCTGAATGTGGTTGAAATGGTCTCATTCCCTTGTAAGCACAGTGTGACATGGCTTCAGTATGAGTTGCAAGACGATTATCAAAAAAGTAACAGAAATTATCCATCATTTCCGAATCAGCGGGGCAGAATTTCGTCATATCTGTAAAAATTAAATAAAGAAAGCAAGTGTATTGTATACTTACCATAAGTAACTAAATTGAGAATATCCTCTCTAGTATTCAAAACATACTTCCCACGTTGAAACTGTAGGGTTTCATCCTAAAATAATACAACTATAACAAGTTTAAAGAAATTCTGTCTAATGAACTATGCCCTACCTCTCCTAGAAGTTTGTATTCCCGTAGTAGTCCAGTGGCATCGGATGACTGAACTTCGTTAAAGTTTGAAGGAATTGTATAGTCTTCTATTATTGCTGGCAACAGTGTGTAGCATTTATCCTGGAATACTGTCTTAAAAACTTAAAATCTCTATACTTGAGAAATTGGTTACACGGCCGTTTCATAAGGAACATATATATACCAATAGAATATATCTTATGGTTAGTAATAGCAACATACCTTGTGCGATAGTGACATATATGGCATGGCTTCACATTTTAACCTTTGCAGGTCCACTAAAAATCATTTTCACGTTTTAAATTGGTTTATATCACCCACCTCTAAACTGAATGTTATAGCTTTCTAAGGCTGAACAAAATGCAAATATTAACAAAACTAGTGAGATATATGAAAGTTGCTTCATATTTTGAATGCTCATTTTTGCTGTCGAAACGTTTTGTTGTAGATTTTATGGTGAGAAATTTGATTTACGGGAGATTGTTGTTCGGGAAACAGGAGAATATGTTGATGAATAGCGCTATAAAAACACCAACTCATTCTTTCCAGAAATCTAAGACTCTAACTGGCCCAAAAGATGTTTAATTCCAAAATGATACATATCACAATGATACTAGACTTCTTCGATCCAGGTTAAGGCCACTTATTCTGAAATTTTCTGAGCAGAGAGGGCTCTTTTAAGAATTCAATCTTCGGGTGTACGAAACATAAAATAAGTAAGCTGCTGATTTACCAAGCTTCTGCAGCAACAGGGATTCGAACCTAGAGCTTAAGATCTTTGCAGATTTGGGGACCGCTGCTCCAATTACTAAGACAAATTAATTGCAAAATATTAACATAATAAACTAATTTCGTCGTGGTATAAAAAAGTCGTCGTTTCAATTGACCATTAAAGGGTTATTCATTAAGACTTCAAGAGTAATATCAATCATATTTACTAAATAATAGTTCCTTTCATGTATATATTTATATAACAATAGTTGAAAAAATAGTTTCGATATTACTTTATTGTTTGCAAATGATAAATATAGTTGCATGTCTTGAAAATACAGGTCAATCTCTGAATCATCCTAAAATAATAATTCATATTAGAAAGTTTCAGAAAAACACTACCTTTTGTTTCTGCAGGACAGAATTTTACTCCGGTTCTTGGAATATTAGTAAACCTTTCATAACCATCGCCGTACTTTAGTGTTGCAGCGGTTCTTGAACAAACCAATTCGTTGTTGAAGTTCTGAAGGGTAGAGTAAAAATAGCGCTAACGAGGTTTCGGGTAAGTTTATCATAATACCCAATAATATAATACCTAAAATAATAAAATTACTGCTAACAGTTCTCAAAATAAATTTCTCAGTCTTAAATCACCCACAACTTGCCAGACCATAGGAAAGTACTAATGCAACTAGTACCTTCGACAAAGCTTTACCCAAATGGAATTTCGTGATCAGTTATAAGACCTTTGTTTAGAACAAGTATTGGAACAAAAAAAAGTAAAAACCATCCAATTACCGTTTGAATACACCCTGGCGCACAGGTCAAACATGGCTGTGGACAAGGATTGTTTAGACATTCTCTGCTTTCATATACATCGCTGTAGGGCCTCAAAAGCTACTAATTACTTTATAATAATGGTTTTTATAGTAAAAACAAGCGCTCTATAAATTTCATTGGTGAGGGATTCATTTTTCTAGCTTTAAACAAATGGTTTTAAGAAGTAAGATATTCACTTACTTTGTACCGCAATTGAGATATCGTTTAGATCTTGTTTGGACGTTACATAGACCACAATATTTAGGATTACACTCGCCGCTCCACTCGGACCACGTACCACAACTCTCCTAAATCGTTTGCTCTGTTAGAAATGTTTTCTAATCCGAATGTTGGTATTTTGTCATTAAGAAAAAGAATCGCGAAATTTCGCAGTTAAATATAAATACATCGTTGTCCAGATCATGTTTCGGTGTTTTAGGAACGAATACCATTTTACCGGATTCTTCCTCCATAGATTTTTTTGCTTCCTCCATTGATTTTACACAACTGTAGAATATAGTCGTATGATTAATAAAATCTCTTGCAGTACGTATATACTAATATGGAAATGTCCTCACCAATGTTGAAGGAGCACACATGCTGGCCTCATTTGGATTACCCTCCCAACCAGGTATAAAATTTCTGTAGAAATCAATGCCAGCTCGAATGGGGTACCCACTTTTCCGGCACACAAACTTTTTGCTAGGCCAATCCACCTGAAATGATCAAAATTGATAATCGAAGATAAAGACTTCGCTTTAAAATTGCATTTGCAATAGATTATATGTTGTTATTCAGACATTTGGTATAGTATTTCTAGTAGACTTAAAGCCAAATTCCAGGATCTTGTTCATCAACTAACAGTTTTAGAACAACCAACTGCACATCCAACACAAGGATAGAGACAGACCATATTCATGCATTGCCGAAAGTCATAATCAGGCCTGCAAAATATATATACTCATAGTTCGATTATATGATCGATACTACTAGTGGTTCCATAGTGGCTCCATAGCCTAATGGTTAGGGAGTTGGTCTACAATACCGTGAGGATGAGAGGATGTGGGTTCAATGGCTACCCCTTCCCAAGCCGGATTTGGCAACTGTGCGTAAAACGCCCTCGATCCACTGATGCAAGCAAATAGAACTTGATGATTTGATAGTAGGCCAGAACGCTCCGTCACGTCGTCAACTGGTGCTGCGATCCAAGAAAGAAACGACTATTATAACCTATTCTGTGATCCAAATATTGATATCGGAACTTTTTTTAAACTTTTTTCAAGTTCATTTCAATAATTCTACTGCTTACTCTTCGCATCCTGGAAGATTAGTTCGGGTTCTAGTCTGCAGATTGCACATTCCGCAATATTGAGGTTGGCAGTCATCAGACCATTCGGACCAAGGCTGACAAGGGTTCTGAATGAATTTCTAATATATTTTAATTGATTGATTCTAGTAGATTAATTTAATAGATTTAATAAAATTTTTAAGAGAATATGGAATTCTAAAAAGATATACTGATTGCAGGATTTTAGTTTTAGAACAACAAACAAGTTAAGTTGCAAGTGAACTATAATACTTTTCTTTAAATTCACTTCTGTATTAGGTTTTAAAGGTGATGAGCTCATTATTATGTACTAAATGAAATATATGTACACTTGTTGTAGTAGTAGTCCGCACGGTCGTTGTAGTCGGTAATGGAACTTCTTCAGAAGATACTTCCACAATACAAATAAACGGAAGTTTTACACTAAATATAATAGTTTTGATCCTTTTTCCAAATGAGATTTGGCACCAATACCACAGGAGCAAGTCCCGTTGGTTCTTTTTTTAAATATTATATGTTTTATTGTATATCCCGGAAGATTTTGGAATGAAGGGACGCGAGATTTCAAAAAGTTTCATTTTTCTTTGACCTACTTTTCCTGAATAACGTCCATGTAACCCAATAAAGAACCAGAGACGGAATAGTTGTTCCGTATATATAATTTGGTATTTACAAATTTATGGGCTGAGTTCCATAGTGAGTTTTCAATACCTGGAAGATATAACATAGATGTGGCCCAATGGTTAGAAGCTTCGCCTCATAGGCTAGAGGTGATTGTTCGAATTCCACGACCACAGAATCCTCCGCAATCTGGATGCTTTGCAATGGAGTTACCGAATCCTTCTATATTTTCAACAATTCGCCTCAAGCATCGCTGATCTCTTGTTTTGTGTTAGCGTTAGCTTCATACCTGTCCATCTAGAAAAATCCATTGAATACTGATCATTGGAATCCCACCCAACACCGGCTTTCCATGTTGCAGCAAGCAAAAGTTCATTTGCATCTGAGAATTTAGTTAGTTCTGAAAAAGACAAATCAATTAAGTTCAGTTTAACCGATTTGTTTTTCTAAAAACATATAACCATACCTATAACATTTCTTATTTCTTTATCTGAATGTGGTTGAAATAGTCTCAATCCCTTGTAAGCACAGTGTGATATGGCATCAGTATGAGTTGCAAGACGATTATCAAAAAAGTAACAGAACTTATCCATCATTTCCGAATGAGCGGGGCAGAACTTTGGAACTTCTGAAATTTTCTTTAAGTCGCGCAAGAAATTCTATATTTACCAAAAGATACCAAACGAAGTGGCTCTTCATCTGTTGCTAGAAGGTATTGTCCTCGAGAAAGTTGTAAGTTTTCATTCTAAAAGTGGTAACTATATCACATTCACTTCTCAGATTATACTAACAAGAAAAATGGTTTTGATTTTAAACTTTTCCAAATAAATCATTGCAAATGGGTATAAGATCAACTAAAAATTGGGCTCCGGGGCAAATTTGCCTTTGCTATAGAGATCCGGGCAGCAAATGAACCCTTCGGGTACCTCCCAGAGCGCGCCAGGGAGCTACCCTGGGCAGCTTTATGCCAAAGAATACAGCTGTTGCGTCATTCAAAAATAAACTGATTCAATTCCATGAGATTCACAAAGGTTCAGTCACTCCCATTTTTAGTCAAATTACCCAATACTTGTTCATAGTATAATTGTAATTTAAAAAAGCTAGTATAATATCTCTAATACACTGAATCTATACCCGTGCTATTATGTTGTACTTGCGAAGTAGTCCAGTAACATCAGATGGGCTCATTTTCTTGAAATTTGCTGGATATTGAACGTCTTTAGTATCGGAAGACAGAATGTGACATTCATTCTAAAGAAGGCGATTTCAATAAAAATTTCCCAACATTTGCAAACCTGAATGAAAAGTGTTCTACAAGCCATGGATTCGCATTTCTCTCGTTGAATATCTACAAAACTCGAGTTTATTGGTTAGCATAATATTTCCATAAACATTTTAGCAGTAATTTTGCTATTCTAAAGGATTTTTTAGAGTAATTGTGTTGTAAAGTGTTTTATTAAATGCTTTTTCACTTTGAATTCGACTATATAGCAGAACTGCGCGGAAGTGTCACTTACGTAAGTGTTCCTTAAGTGGCCCACTTCCGTAAGAAGACGGAAGTAGTTTTCCACTTATGTAATTCCGTCTTCCGTTAAAAATCAAAAATTTTACTTCCGTAATTCCTTGAAGTCACTTCCGTAAGTAAAACACTTACTTCCGCGCAGCTCTCTATATAGACCCTACATAATATATGTTCCGCAGAGCTTCATAGCAGACATTTTTAGACATTTTTTTAATCAAATCGCCCGAAAATCTTGAAACTTAACTTTTGGGAGGAAGGTATGCAGCGCCTGAATCAGATTAAGTAAAATAAAAAGTATTAATAGTAACATAACTGTCCGTTGCATTTTACACAGCTACTGTGCCACAAAACAGACTTGTAAGCACCCATTTGCGGTTTTACAATGTGAAAATAGGAAATATTATTGTTTTTATGATGTTGTTAGGGAGTGACACGTTTGTACAGTTGAATTAACACCGGCGTGTATTAAACGTTAACATTGCGCGGCGGTAAACCGCTTGAGACAAGCGAAATGAACGGTAACCAATCTACAGGTTCCGCAAGGGTAAACTGCAAACAGATTTGGTTTAAAATAATGAAATACGCAGACCACACGGTGATGTTACGCTTGAATCCAACACTAAAAAAATTAGGTGAACTTCAAAATTGTTTCAAATCGGGATACTCACCTAACGGAAAAATAGGTACACAGTCTTTTAGCAGTTAAGGATTACTACGTTATATTACACGCAACGTCATTTAAACATGCACTTAATTTCCGCTGTAGTTAGTTGGCCGAAAGACTAAGGAAGATGAAGAAGAGAAGATTGAGACCTATTCAGCGGGACAGTAGGAGTGATTCTATCAAACAAAAGTATAGATGTTTAGAGAAAATTTGGTTTAATTTCCTTGTTTCGTGAAAATAATGAAAAATAAATAAGGCAATCGATTTCGGAACTGTTGGGACCGGTTCTTCTGAAAAAATTTTCATCTTGCTTTTGCGTAGTATATTCAATATAAGGCCCGTTGAACTAAGATTTGATTCATGTTGCTATAGTGAATATCCTCAGTAAAATGAACATTTCAAAATGATTTTCGAATGCTGAGGAGTGAATAAAAAGAGAAAGCATGGTAATATAGTCGGAAAACACTGTTAAGATTTATGGCAACCGAGACCATGTTTGAGATGATTGATGTTATTTATTTTATTTAATATTATTTAATATTAAACTATATTATTATTTAATAGTCAGAGGTACTTCCTGAAATCCTGCAGCCCAACTCTAATCCAATACAGTTCCTCGAAGACTTTTAAAGTATAAAACTTTGCAAATAGTCAAACTTGTTAAATTTGTTGTTGCTAGAAATATTTATCATTCATTTCACAAGAAAACCATAAAAGTTTAGGTCTTCGTTGAATTTAGAAATGGTGGACAGTACTTTGCAGGCTCTAGATAGTCTGATGCGTTCATGAAGTTCCAGTATCCGTCAATATCAGTTCGTTGCACATATCCTCTTCGCTGACAAACAAATTTGCCAATTTGTCTACTGATCTATAAATAAATGATTACGTATTTATTTAGCTGCTAGGGGTTGGGAAGATTTAAGACCGTTAATTATGTCATTGGTAGCTGATACTAGTTGTGGAACGAAATACTTCTTACTCTTTACTAAACCGGCTCGGATTTTAGTAATTCACTGTTTAATCCTGTGTTTCCCTTGCTGTATGCTCATACTAATCAAGCTACTTTTATTCTTTAAAAGCATCAAAAAAGTATAAATTTTTGCATGCTCTTTCTTCTGTGTAGGTACAAATATTCTGTCTTTTTTGAAGGTTCATAAAACCAACCCCTTTGAAACATTCCGGTGCACAGACTACACAGGGGTACAAACAAACGATATTCAGACATTGACGCCATTCATAATCAGGGCTAAAATATATCGTTAGTTTCTAGAAGCATTGTTTCAAAGAGTAAGGTATTCCCTTTTAGATGCTATATAGAGGATATTTGTATGTTAGCTGTTTAATTGGGATCTTTCAAGTCTCAAACTTTATTTTCAACATTTTGAAACATTATGTTCTTTGATTTAACTTACTCAGTTAGTCCAGCAGGTACAGTTCGGTTTCTCGTCTGCAGATTGCAAAGCCCGCAAAAGTTTGGCTGACATTCACCTGACCATTCGGACCACGGGGAGCAAACTTTCTAAAAAGAATATAATATGATTCAATTAGCTATATTATAATATACATAACACATTTACAGGAAAGATCTTCAGTTGAACCATTTC
>JAQGAV010001177.1:0-22923 GCA_034691345.1 Phasmarhabditis papillosa | reverse complement strand
TGATGACAGTTCTATGGATACTTCAATGGAAAAGTCTGATATTTCCAACGGCAGAGTCTCCCCGTCACCGCATCCGCCACCCACGAAGAAACATTTTCTAAGCAGGAGGGAAAGGCTTATGATAGAACAATCATGGAAGAAAACTAGAAAAGTTTGTCAATATAAAATGATAATTTTATGAAAGGAAGTTTCCAAAGACGGTCCGCAAAACTCTGAGAACTTTTAATTCTCATACAATACAGTTTTCAGAAAAAGTAATTCCAATAGGCCTTTGGTACAGCTTATAATAAACCTATTTTTCCTGCAGCATACATTGTTATTCCTTGGGTATTTCAGACTGGAGCTGAACATGTTGGGTCTAAGATATTTTTCATGGTTCTGACAGCTCAACCCGATATAAAATCCATCTTTGGACTGGAGAAGATACCTCAAGGTCGACTAAAATATGATCCCCGGTTCCGACAACATGCTACCGGTACGTAAAGATACTTTGTTTTAATTTGAGGTAAATTCCCTTTAAATGTTATAATGCCACCTTATACCACAAAAAACTAACATCTTCAATATAAATAGGGAACATCTTATTTTCATAACTCAGTTATATGCATTTTCGATTGCCGTCCAATCTAAGAGTTTTACGAATTACATAAGTTGCAGTTTTCACCAAAACCTTCGACTATGTAATAAAGAACATTGAATTTCCGGAAAAGTTGGAAACACACTTTGAGGTTAGTTAGTTTATCTATTTAGTTAATATATAAATAATGTCTGTCTATGTATTATAATTAATTACATTACATTTCTATTGAGTTTAAAGAAACATTTAGTTTATAAAAGAATGTTTGATGGATTAAAACTTCAAATGAATAGAGTTAAAAGGATGATAAATGAGTTTGTCATTAAAAAACCATGATATGACGGAGTATTTGCTGATCAAACGTGTTGTTGCCTCGGTTTAGGCCGGTCAGAGCTCGCTACCGTCCCGTCCCGGCCCGGCCTGAAATTTTGGAGGTGGGGCCGGGCCGGCCGGATTACCAGCTCTAAGGCCGTTGGCCGGCCCCCGATGACGGAGCTAGAGTCCGGCCCATTTTTAAGGACTAGGGTTTTATAGACCATAATCAACAAACTTAAATGGGTTTTGAAGAGATTATCAAAATTCAGTCTAGGATTCTATAGTTTATTTAAATATCATTACTGGTAACTAAAGATGCTATGAGCTAGAAAACGGATGATTTTGTTGTTGAATGCTTTTAAACGTGTAAAATAGCATCACAAATAACATTTCATCTGTAATTCCGTAATTTTCCAATTTACAAGCTCGCTTTTTGATTCTTTAAAGAGAATTTTCTGCCACCAAATATAAAAACATACAAATTTGTTGTTTATTTTATATTTATATTAATGTGTTCTGAATACTAATTATTTTTCATTTAAATTATATAACAGGAACACCTTTTTCAACACATAATTTAACACTTTTTTGCATTTGCTAACGGTCATTCAATCTGGAATATTAAAAACTGTTCTTAAAATAAGAAGGTTCATTACCTAGACCGGTGGTGTTATGTTATGGGTGCTGTGAGGTAATCAAATTGATTTACCACTGTTATATTAGACTAATATTGGTTTCCACAAATATAGCTATATTTATATATTATAGAGTCTTGGTCGCCGTCACGTAGTAATGCAAGGTCGTGGTTTTGATCCTCTTTACTGGGAGACATTTGCTGAATGTATGACACAAGCTGCTGTAGAGTGGGAAGCTAATAGACAGAGACCTACTCTAGGAGCATGGAGAACATTGGTAAGGAATACATTTAGCTACAGAAACCGGATAGTTAGATAAATATTAGATACGTTTTTTGTTGTACGCCATTTTGCATATCTAAATGAGATATATAGGTGTTTAATGAAAAAGGTAGGAGCTTGAGGACTAGCTAAGGAGTCCTGATAAAAAATTAAGATTTTCCTATCAGGGTATAAGATTAGGTAATATAATTCTATGTGGGAGTCCTTTATTATGTGTGTAAGCAAATCAAATACTTCAAACACTTAAGAAACCAAACATTTCTAAGTATAACAAGAGTTTGGCTGAAGGAAACCATTTGCTCATTGAACTCAATAAAAGCAGAGTTCTTACTCTACTAATTCAAGTACACTGCCTTTTCTTAAAATTTATAAATTAAACAAATTTTACAACTAAACAATATTACTATTTAGGTCTCAACAATAATAATATACATGCGTCGTGGTTTCGATGAGGAGAACGCGAAACGTCGTACTTGTAACCTACCGGGACCTAGACAACCTCGAAGATCTAGTTATACCAATAACTATACAAGGAGTTATACTCCTAGAATTATGTGATTCTATTATTCATTTACAGTATTTTCTGTATTGTGTTTTGTAATATAACCATAATATAATGATCTCATTGTGTTTTGTTTATTTTCCTTACAATTAGCTTCTTAAGCTTTCTGCCCGTTTTAGAAACTTTTCATTTGTATTTCTAATTCTCTTCGATTCCCTTTACTGTGTATACTTACAACATATCTTTTTCTATTATTTAGTCTGTCTTATTTGTTTATTTGCAGAATAAACCCCCCTTTTTCTTATTAAATAGTTGTAGAAAAAAGTTTGTAGAACGGTAAACTCACAATTAGAAACTACAAAGAAACAACAAAAGTTACAGTAAACCCTGTCAATTCCAAAAAATAACTTTTTTTATAAAAAAGTTTCCTTCTCCAGTAAAGTTAACAGCTTGATCCGGCTGCAATTCGTTTTATAATTAGAGGTTACTGTATAAGTCAGTACTTAGTTAATAGTAAAAAAATAACATTTACCTCAGAATCTAAGCAGATGTTATTTTCTTACAAAATTTTGTAATTTATAGCAGACATGAATTCGCCACAGATATTTTGAATGATGCATTAACCTTTTTGGGATAAACTTTTCGTACACAAGGGTCTTGTGTATTTATAGAAGTATTATTATAGTGTTTTTACTCATCTAGTTTCCATTCATAACAAAGTTAAGACTAATAATAATAAGTTAATAAGAAATAATTGGGTAACAATGTTTATTGTACATATATTATTTATGAATTGATCCACGCATTATCCTCCTTGATCTTTTCGGCTTGTTCTTCTGTTAGATCATTTACAATATTGTATCTTGCTCGAATATTCTCTACGGTATCTTCCTCATCCAGATGATTAGCACAAAGTGTTGTAGAGTATTCCAAAAGATGGAAAATATCCAAGTAGTTTGCAGCCATGATTATTTTGTATAGAGTATCGTCGTCTACCTATAAATATGAAACAATTACAAATGTTTTTCTACTCTTTACTTATTTATCATATAAAGAACAATTGCATTTATACTGAGATTTTAGAAATTAACAGAGGTCCTATTTTTCTAGTTTCTGCGTAATTTCATGAGAAAAGTAATTTTGAAAAGCCCTTGTAGGCTCATTCATTTGGTTTTTTATAACACTGCTCCTTCTAATACCGCAGGTCTTTTGAAAGGGACTAACCCATATCAGAAATTGCAATACCTAACCTATTATCAATGAAATACTTAACAAATTAGAGCCGACAGTAGCATTTGACTTGAAACTGAAACTAACCTGGAGGAATTGTTTGTCCCATTCTGGGATTTCCTTAATATTCTCGCTATCTCTATTTAGCACCTCCCCTTTATGCTGATTACACCATTCTACAATCTTCTTAAGAGTTTCTCCATCTAGACTAGGTAATGGAACTACCATTTTATCTTCAGATTCATCCAGTCCTAGGTCTCTAAGCATTGTGGTCAGAGTCTGCGAGCAACTCATAGACTCAAAATCTATATCTACCAAAACGGAATCCGAGGACTGCAGAGTAATCATACGAGCCATGATAGTCTGAAAATGTGCAATATAGTTAATGAGAATAATGACAAAATATTATATCAAAATTTGCGAACGTTAAAACATAACAGAAGTTTTCTATAGTCTTAATGGACGAAAATGTATTGCAAAGTTAACTTTTTCTACAACTATTTTTGAAACAAAGTAAATTCGTAAGCAATCATATTAAATTGAACAGAGTCAAAATGAGAGTGGAATGGTGGAAAACAATAATGTTTATATTATTACAAAAATAGTTATATATTACTAAACAGTTAAATAACAAATGTAATGATATACAATATTTATAAATACCAAATCTGCTTGCTTATATATTGCTAGTTCCCGCCATACGCTGCTTTTAGTAATTAAGGCGTACAAAATAGCTCCCTCAGGGAATAACCTCGGCTATAAAGACGCTACATTAACTGAACTATAATATTATTAATAGAAGTCGATAACATAGTAATGAAAATAAACTAAAGCACTACATCGATTAACTAATTCATATTTATTAAGGAGTGTATCTCTTTATTAGTATTGTAAGCATAAACTGCGTTAACATTGAGCCGGCCTGGGCCAGCCTGATGAAAGGCGCCAATTTCATAAACACCTTTTCTAAAGATATAATTTTCATGAAAGACATTTCCCTAATCTGCTTGAATATTTTTATTATTATATTTATTATAATTATAATTATATATAAAAGAAACCATCCGGATATACAATTATTTGTAAGATTATTTACAATTATGCCCAACTGTGGAATAAACTTAACAATAAAGGTATTTGGGGGCATAGCTGGCCATAGCTTTTTCGGAACAGAAAAAAAAGATAAACCCACATAATTTTACAACTTAATAATAGAGCGGCTAATTCAAAAGTTAAAAAAAGTGTTGAGCACACCTCTTAGAGCCGGACCGGGCTAATTCCTTTTGCTTATTAAATTAAAATAATGTAGTAAGTTCAGTGTTGCTTGAATATTCAACAAGTTTCAACATACTCTGATATATAATCCTAAATTGCATATTAATTTATCTTTTAATTATCTGTCTTATTTGGAGAAATCATTTTATATTAGTTTTTCTATCTAATGTTATAGTAATATTATCAGATAAAATGATAAAACTACTAAGAAAAACATTTTAAATATCTTCTATTACCAGAAAGTTAAGAAACATTATTACTCGTCAGTTCCTCACAGCATAACCGCTCAATGCATTTGCTCTAATCGGACTTTACTAAAGGACTGCTTTAAAGGACTGCGCGCCCGTAAGTTACTTTTTCGTAATAACTAGGTGTCATAGTCATATTTTAATATTGTTAAATTGTTAAATAGAAGTAGATATAATAGCCTAACGAAAAATAGAAAAAAAATCACGAAAATTTTACGTTATGCACCCTATTATCGTTTTGCAATTTTTGGCTCAGTGTGCAAAAATTGCGCCAAAACTAAGAGAGGGTCGTCGTTTGAATCAAGTCCGATTGCACGACGGTATGCTGTGTCTTAGAGGCAAGGTGTTGATTCTCATACTTGTTAGATGGATTAATGCTGATTATTAAAACATTTTATTAATAAATATTGTACATTTAAATAAAACATTACAAAACACAAACCATTAATAAGTAAATTTCAACATTTAAACAACTTTTTATATTAAAATGGCACTATTTAAACTTGACACGTATGAGAAGCAGTGAATTTAAACATATGCGGGGGTTTAAATTAAGAAAATAATAAAAGTTTGAGAGAATACGCAAACTTTGTTAAAAGAACAATATTGATTAAACGTTAGAAATCTAGTGATGTCATTCATTATAATTTATAATATTAAAGCTTTAAAACAACTTTATATTCATAATTGCCTTATTGAGTCCGCTTAAAAACTTTATCTTTCAAGTATCGAATATTATATTTTCTCTAGGAATAAAGTGCGCTATATTTATAAACGGACTATACTACATTATCATTAACTAAGCCTAATAAATAACTCGCAAATTCTGTATATAGTATGCTTCAAGAGCTAGAAGACCGCAACCATTTAGAATGGTATTGCCAAAACAGCCAATTCACTACTGTAGTTCATTCAATTTAGCAACTTTTTATTGCTTCGCCAAAAAATAGAACTAACTTTTGATTTCAGTTTTTCTAATTAGAGAGATACTTTACTGCTATTTATCTAGCTTTTGTAATAGACTAAAAATTGTCGATTCTGTTAAAAATGGCAATGATATGGCAGTATTTTCTATGTCTGAGTTTATAAAGAAGTTACAAGTTCGTCTTCTTCTTCAAAATCTTCTTCTGTTATTATTAGATCAGAGTCCGAATAGAACAACTCGTCTGATAGCTCACGGGATTTAGGATCGTCGTGATAGCCTGAAATGATTACAGTTAGCTAAACAGTGTTTTTTATTCCAAAAAGATTTTACTGAATATATAGTCCATATCAAGACTCAGGTTTCCAGCGGGGCGCAGTGTTATAAAAATAAATGTAAGATCGGTCGACGTGTTGCGTTTTCTACAAAGGTACATTCATTTTTATAACACAGCGCCCCGCTCGTGATACCGCGCTGGAAACCTAATATATGTAAAAAATTTATAATTCTCTTTTGAAACCAAAACTATCTTTTTAAAACTATAAAAGATTTCTCACCACTCTCGTCGGATATGTTATCTGTTTCGAGAGAAAGCTTAGCCATTAGAACACGATCGTTCTCTTCTGTAGAACAAACGCTAGATGAAGTCGAAGGAGGAGAATCTACAACATTTAGAATATATAAATATGTTGTTTGTCATACATAAAACTATATATTAACCGCTTATTTTGGTTTGATTTTAACAGCAGCATTAAAAGAAAGAAAGTTATAAATAAGCTTTCTAATTATGCAGCATTATATTATCGTTCTTACCTTGACTATGTCTTGCCGAACTTGTAGGAGAAGAATCCGAACAAAAAGAAGCTGTAGACGCCGAGTCTAAAGCGTTAGTTCGGTAACAAACAGATTGAGTATCTTCTTCATCTTCCTAAAATATTATAATAAAATTAATATTGTATATCAAGTAGCTTTTATGTGCTATAGAGTTATGACTACGTCAATTACGTAAGAATATTAACCATTTACCGAAACTATGGCTTATTTCTACTATCAAACTCTTAGTTCTATTACAAAATATTAAAGAAAAGACAGTATTGTTTCCAAGGATTAGTTTGATAACTTCTCTTTTTTTAAGGAAGCTGTGTAGATATATAAACGCACCTCCTGCTCTTCATCAATGCTTCCTAATCGTGGAGCACTTTTGCTCCTGGATACGGGAGGTCTAAAGTTTAAGCTTCCTGTATGGAGCATTAACTTCCTTCTAGGACAGTTCATTGTACCGGATAAACGGGCATTTTGAATAGCCACCTTTTCACGACGATATTCCTGAAACAATTGAATTTTACACGGATTTTTGGAATTATATAATTTCTATTTTCCTTTAAGGTATCCCATACTTTACTAACACCCTGGAAGAATATTAGCGCGTTGGCAGAGTTATTTTTGCTAAGGATGATATATAAATAAAACAACAAACACTTTTGGCCAACCCCGTTCAGGAATGCGCGGTATGCGCTGTTAAAACTAAATAATAGCGGAATTTGTATTCGATTATCCAAGGATTATGTTTATATTTTAGCAGATAATTTGTCTATTTAGAACGGGTTGACGTGGCAATTATCTTTTTATATACAAAACAAGCGATATCTTTTGATTTATAGATAACGACAGCTAGAAAACGGAAGGGAGTTTAGGATTAGAAATAACTGATAATTATTGCATACTTCGTTATCTTCAAAACTAATAACAGTAACCCATAACATATATGATAGAAAAAACATTACTGATTTATGTTTTGAAATCATTAGTATTATCCTTAGTGAATGGTAAGAACAAATATATATTCTTCTAGTATAACTTCTTTAAATAACAACCTGTAATGCAGCGGCTAAATAATCCTGTAGTTTGGTATGGATTCCAGAAGGTTCAATACTCTTTTTACAAAGAACAGCATGACAACGAAGCTCGGGTTTCAATCTGGAATATTCAAATAAAAACTCAATGCAGTCTACTTAAAGAATGAAAAATTACATTTGCAATTGAGTTAGGAATAGTTCTGTTTTATCTCATTTTCTGGAAGTACTGCGTCTGAAATTGTTTTCTTTTCTTATAATAAGCTTATATTTTTAATATTTAAAATACCTTTTCCCCTCATGTTTATAGATCCAGCAGAATACTTTTGGATATTGACTGGGCGCACATGAGTAGGTTATTCTGTGAGCCCAGTACTCTGTAAGACCTTGTTGCTTGGTTTCAGCTTTTAAGCCCGAACGAGTGATCTGAAATTATAAATAACGAACTAAAAGAAATTGAGAGTTAAGCAGTTTCAGTTATAATAACCACAGAGTGTTGAATAGATGTTAAGTTGAATTTACTTACAAACTTTCCTTCAATTTTCGCAAAAAGAGTTTTTAGTTGTGATTCAGTAGGAGGAAGGGTTTAAAGACTAACCTCTAGACTCATGGCTAGATCTGCTCTGTTTCTTGTGCAATAGGCTTTCCATATTAGGGACAGAGGCTTCTCATAACAGTCTTCTCCACGTGCCATTACAGTAAGAACATTACCGAGATAGATAACACCAAATGTCTCTTCTGGAGCATTTATTGTATATCTAAAAGAAGGAATTACATTATAGTTTATTGCTTACAACCATTTGCTGCCTGGGGGTTTCTAAGAATATAAGGTATTTAAATAAACTGTCAGGGGGTTCTTGATAATTGGATAGGTGGTGATTATAGTCAATCGATTTTTGGACCATATATTCATATCTTATAGTTAGCTCAAGCCGAAGTACCCAGTATATTCATAGTATTTATTAAACTTTTGTATTCTCTCAAAATTTTGAATATTACAAAAGAGAAATAGTTTACGGCATATTTTCACATCACTACGCACTTTACTTTTACTGCGTTATGAGTCAGAATTGTTACCGCGAAAAACATTTCTATTACACAAGTCTACTTTTAAAATTGATTTTTGTCGTAAGATTTAACAAATATTATTGAAAGTTACGAAGAATGGTGTTACACTTGTCACTATATATATTTTGATCAAGGTTGTCTAGAAAGTTCTTTTAGTTAGTCTAGTTAAGGATTAACAATCTATTGGTTATCTTGTTCTGAGAGGGGATGCGTTGTTATTTTGAAAAAACAATCTGTGTGGTCCGGCAAAAAGAATGCCTATAACATTTACTGTGGTATATTTCTTACCTTTGCTTCTTTTTCCGGAAAGGCAAGGAGAAGAAACTCGACCCAGATGGCATCTTAAAATAGTGATTATGTAATAATAATAGAACTAATTAAAATAAATAAATATAAAATATTATCAGAAGACAAGTAAATAGCTATCTTAGCAGCCTTCCGACCTTAGAGGCCTTGATTTCACCGACACTAAGCCAAATAAACATAATATATATTTAAAATAAGGAAGAGAAAAAGAATGTAAATTGAAAAGTTGAAAGGCCAAACTCATCAACGGTATTTAAAATTCAGGATCAATTGCATCCCATTCATATGTATACATTTTGAACGTAATAAATGCGTAGTTATCTATTTGTGAGGTCCAGTAGTCGCCTTCCGCTACATCTGGCTTGCATCAAACTCCTAGCACGCGGTTTAAAGGCCGGAAATAGAGGAATAAGTTCCGGAACTAATGGGGTTACGGTAACTCGGAAATAAGAGAACTTAAACTAAATGTAACCGAAAGATAAGGTAATTTTTAAACTAAGGATGGTAGCACGTTGACAATGATTTATTCTTCAAAATGTATCTTTCATTTAATGCAACACCGTTGAGCCTATTCTATCCCACCACAAGTGTAGGTTAGGGAACAACCCAAGGAATCCTTGGACAAAATTCTCAAGCATTTTTACATTTAAAATTCAGGAGTACAAAAGAAAAGGAATATTGTACAAATGAAAACTAAATGGTTTATTTGGTTGAAAAGCTATGACTTTAGAGAAACCAGTCTGTATCTATCTATATATTTCAGTTACTTTGAAAAGAGAGAAATTTAGAACGGAAAAGAACGCCAATTAATATAATCATGAACAAATCGAAAACATTTTAGGTGGTTTTTGAAGTTTTGCTGGCTATGAATTTGGTTGTTGGTTCAGTCGGATTCAGTATAAATAAGTAAAGACGGTGTATTTAAAGCTATAGAAATGTTTTAATATCTGGGATCTGTAAAAAGTGAAGTTTAGCTGACAAAATCGGTATATCTCTTCGAGATGCTGTTCTTAACAGTTAGAATTTAAACTTTGGAAGTTGTATTTCAGCTAGTGGGCAACTTTTTTGACCAAAGGGTCAAGCGGTCTTGGCATAATGCTTAGGTTTGTCTTTATAAAATAGGCTAAAGTTCCATAAAAGACCGAAAAGCGGAGGCAGATTTTCTATAAAACTTAGTTAACTATTTTTTAATAGATATTTGAAAATGTTCCGTATTCCCCTGACTATCGTAAAGAATTTAACAAGTCAACAAATAGAAATAAAATGTACAAATTTCACTGAAAACACTAATAGGTTGGAAAGGGTCTTGTGATCGAAACAGAGATTTATTGTAGAACCCCCGAGGATGTCCCAGTGGTAACAAAGATAACAGAATATATCTCTCAGTCTATATATAACAAATTACATTCTTACTAAGCTTCAATGATCGAAGCAATTGTAAAGTTCTTGATTATTGTTCGTGAACTCCGGAATAATAGGAATAGTATTGTCACTCTACAGCTCTTGTATCTGCAAAAACTATGGCAGTTGGATAATACTTCTTAACTCTAACCTAGAATGATTATGAAACAACGTAAACATCACATTACAACCGTTACGGAACTGATTTTGCCACCTAGTATAAAGACCGATGCTCAAAAATTAGAAATCACGGGAACGGCAGGCCGGTTTTGTAGAAATTTGTAACAAAAACGAAGAAAAAACTAAAGTATAAAAGAAGTAAACAAATTAAGTAGTAAACTAGGTGAATTCAGGGAAAACATTAAAAAAGGAAGTGTTACAGGTAACCACACCCGGTGGTCTAATCCGCGTAGAAACTTGGAACGGTAGCGGAGTAGTATTTTCGTCGGGTTTACGAAACTGACTGCTTTTAATAAAGTTTAATATTACTTTTAAAGTTACTATTTTTAATAGAACTGCATCGAATTCCTTTGACAGTTACGGTCGGCTGCAGCCTTAGGCCTTGCTAAAAGAACTTCATTAAACGAGTTGTAAGACGTAAACTCAAATTCACAAATTACAAAAGATGCTAAAACAATGCCTAACCTCCCAATTAGTGTTATTTTTAACCCTTTCGTGGGAGGTCCCGAGAATAGGGAAGAAATTATCAATTCTTTTCAAAACGCTGCGATTGTTTTAGTCGGCAAGGCGGCGTGCATTGTGTGTTCATGAAGAGCCAAGTCGGTGACATTTGCGGACAAATATTAACAATGCTGCCGCATGATTATTTGAGACTGTATTAAGCAATTGCGTAAAACGACAGACATCTTATTCTTGACCAGATTCGGCAAGGCTATTGGGCTCTTGTAGAAGTTTTTTTAGTTTGGAAAACGAGGCTTGTAGATGGTTTAATAGACGTTACCTCACTTGGAATTCTTATTAGAATAAGGCCCTGATATTGTGTTTAACAGGTATTATGAAAGCTTAATTAAAATAATATATTATAAAGTTTCGTGGGAAAATGCCAGCAACCGCAACTAAAGTATAGATATTTCATCTAAATGAACTAACAATAAATTAGTAAGGACGGCACGTGAAGGCGTATTGTCGACTTAAGACAGCATTTAATTGATAAAAGGTAAACAAAATAAACTGTAATGTTAAAATAATAACAAATAAAAGAAATAATAACAAAATATAGTAACAATATAAAGCTAGTTAACCTAATATAAGATTGTACTTTTCAAAGCAGATCTGTATTCCTAGCAGGGTTAATAATATAGATTCAAAAACTTTAAAGACTGATTGAAGTATTTTAAAAAATGTTTGGCAACCCAGTTGATAATAACCTGAGCTTTGTTATGAAAAGGGCTATTTTTAATGCTAGGCATAATAAATGGTAAGACGGTAACTTCTTTCACTTTGACTCTCTTAGCGGCTTATTGTTAGCTAGAGTTAATTCCATTGTAAACTCTGCTAACTGAAAGATTAACAATACTTTTACAAGTAAGCCTTATTGTATGAAGTTTGTTTGAGGTTTAAATACCACAATAAAGTATTACCGATGTCCTATAAATTGATTTCATATATACTTGTCCAGAAGAGTCACTGAATCTTATATTTGAACTGCTAGTTAGAACACCGTTTCCTTCGTGTGGGGTGACGAATTTTTAATAAATTTTCTAATTTTGCCGCAAAAATCAGTTGAAACCGCCGAAATTGCTTTGGAAATTAGCACTTGACGTGACCGAAAATGTCATCCGGAATAAATCCAAACTGAAGAACATTTTGACCAAAAAGCCTTTAGCTTGACTATAAAATGAAACAAGATTCTGTTTTCTAGCTGGAGTGTTATAAAAGTTTAAACGGTGATTTTTAAAGATTTCAGCCGATAACTTTAGTGTTATATCACATCCTGACTGAAAACTTAACTCGTAACATATACATTAATTTATCACAGAAGAAGTAATAATATGCATTATGTAACTAAATTAAAACTATAAAGAATCTTAAATTTTTATAGTTTGCTGTGCGAACCTTGCCGGTTCCGTGCAAAACCCCCAAAAGTATTTGACAGTTTGGCGCCCCCTTGTAAATAGACAATTTCTTTGCAGCAAAAGCTAAGAAAACAGGGGTATCGTCGGTCATTTACAAACGTTAGCTCAAAGACAATTATTAATAAAGCAGTTAAAAGTAGGTGGTTTATTACATTAAATAAACGCTTGCTCAACTAGCACTATATAGTCGGCGCACAAATGATATGCAAGTTAAAGGTCTGAGTGCTCATCTTAAAACGCGCCAAATAGTTATAATCACTAATACGAATTATTTTTTCCAGAGAAATAAGTTACATGTGGTGTTGTATATTGCATTATTGACTTGTCAGCGTTTTCGTGCTCTATTGCTCGGCCGCGCTCCAATAAAATTTGCAGTTCATACCGTATATCCTTGCATAGACGTTGGCCGCCGACTGTAAAGGCCTTTCTAAACAGAAGCATTTCTTTTACTAACAAGCAGACTGCCATATTTTCAATTGAAATGACTCTTTTCCGTTATATTTTTCTTTACAAAATCTCTTTTATTACACACAAAGCAAATTGTTTTTGATTATAAAATGTAACTAAACTGCTAAAACGCCGCGTCTGCTAGGGCCACTAATTGAACCATCAAAAACGTCATTTTAAAAAAGATTGAACTTTTGCTACTAACATTAAGCTAGATATTGAACTGTATTCAAGCTGAAAATGGGGCAGTATCCAGGATTCGAGACTAATCCACAACAACTTTGACATATATATATATATATATATATATATAATTGAACTGTTGCCTAGAAACTATAAATGAGAACTGTAGTACTTGATAATTCCCGATGATGATTACAAATTTTTTTTAGTTTTTGGTAGCCTTGGGTTACAACTTAGTTATACAGATGTTTCGAAAATCACCTATATTTCAGTTTATTTACTCAGTTTAATGATTATATATGATAATTCTATTGTTTTTTTTTGTAAAACTAAAACTATATACAAAAAAAGGTTCTACAAAAGTTTGCATGGAGTATTAAAAAATCCTTAACGATTTTTAGACTGTTTAATCAAACGTCGTATAGTAAAGTATGGCTAGACTAAGTGAAACGGGCTTTTAACTGTGATAAATAAAATTGCAACAGATCAATTGATAGTATAATAATAATAATAATAATAATAATACTAATAATAATAATAATAATTAGCGATTTAGATCGAGGGCGAAGCCGGTTTACGCGCTATGCAAGATTTATACAGAGATATAGGCAGAAAGCGCGCCTCAGTCAAGATACGCAGCCAAATCTCAAGAAGTTTGTAAACAAAGTGCACACACACGGGATTAATGAATAAGTACAACTAGAACTTGCCCCATCCTCGGGTCACAATACTCCGGAGAACCAAGAAATGCGAAATAACGGCATAACAAGAATTATTTAGACACTATATATATATATAAATAATGCAAGATTCGAGTAGTTTCCGACATACACTTAAATTGTGCCAGTCCCTTTGGTTGACGTGATCTTAGTGGATCTGTGGAAGTCTCAACATCTTTTGTAAACACAGTGCACACGCAACCGCAGAGAGATCACTAAGTGATGTGAGGAGATTTGGACCATAAATTGTGCTTAATATTATTTAGAAAAGTCTAGGAATAACTGAACCTGAACCAATATTCTCGAATTTTTATAAAAGTTGTATTATTATTGCAAAAAATTATTCTTATTATACGAGTCCTAGTCGCCAAAACAAGCTGTAACTGTAAGACATTTCAATAAAAGATGTTCATCGAAACGAAGGATGTCGCTGAAAACCAGCACGGAGCTTGCGTAATATTCGCAGCGCTGACTAACATTCATCACTAATATCTGTTTTTTTCTTTAGTTCGACAGTTTTTTAGTTTTTCTGTTAGTTTTCATCTTGGTAACGGTACACTCAAGTGGCAGCGCTCTCGAGATCTCGTGAGATTTGGCGCCCCAGGTCGAAAAGTTGCAACAGAAGAAAAGACATAGGGATCGTGACTCATTACTTTGAGAGAAGAGCCCAAGCAATTAAGAAAACAGAAATGTTCTGCTAAGTATAGGAAAACCGGGCAGTTTAGGTATACCTAATAACAACTTTAGAAGTTATATGCATAATCAATAATATATAAATAAATTATTATTGTTAGTATATACAAAAGCACTAAAAGTTAATTGTTAGAACATTAAAACTATCCGCTGAGAACTGTGAATTAGACTGGGGAACAACTTCATATTCGATGATGCGGGTTCGAGAACAGTTTTTGTAGTTTCTATGAAATGTAGATAGTTAAACACGGAAGTGTTCTAATATTTCATAAAAAGATATCATGAGATTGATTGCAAATAAAACTAAACGGAGAAAGAAAGTAGAACACTGAGAATCTAATGGATTTAAGATATAATTATTAGTTTGTAAAGATTTAACTTATTCTTAGATATTAAAACAGTCTATAAGGGTATGTATTGTCATATTCTAGTCGTATGTAGTTGTAGTTATATAACAATGGTCTTAAAGAAACTGGCAGGATATATAAATATGCATCGTTTGTTAAGAAAGTACAAAAGAGTCTTTTACTTGAATCTTCTTTCTAAATTAAATAACACCTTAACTGGGTATTCACTAGGTCTAAGACTTAGATATAATACATATAATATATAGTCAACGAATTCTTTACACTCCGTTATTACTTTTGGCGCTGACTATATCAATATATATCCATTATCATTTGTGTTTATCCGTTAATTTAGCTTAAAATCACTTAAAAACGTCCACAAGGACTAGAACGGTCTCTATCATCAACATTCTTCTTCCGAACATTAAATGATACCGTGATGATAAAACTAGACGGCGCTGTTTTTCTAGCAAATCTTGATTAATTGTTATCGAAACGGTAGAAACTATTAGAAACGTAAAAGACAAAATATGTAATACAAAAACTATTGTAGTCTCCAGTTTTTGATAAAACCTATAACATCGGAGCTTATTAAAAATAAAACAAGTTTTCAGAATGGATATTCACCGGAAGAATGTAAAAATATTATTTTTTTTGCACCTATATGACTGTTTCTCCCTCAAATTCCATTCTTATCGACTTAAAAATAAATATTTAAGAAGTTTTTTGAGAATACAGTAACAATTGAAGCTAACTTATAAATTTGTTAATAAAAACAATTTCAATAATGTGCTGCCTCCCACTAGATTTGGTTATCGTTTTTGACTCATTCCGTCAAGACTCTATTTTTAATAATTCTTATCTAACAGCGATAAACCCAAAATGTGACACATAAAAAGCCAGCAAGGCAAATAAGTTTGAATTTAGAATAACAAAATAATAAAAAGAGTTCGGAATAGAGAATTTTACAATTAGTTAATACAACAACTTAAAGGGCAAGATCTTTATAGGTACCTAACCCACAAGTATTGTATGTATCTCATGGTATATAGTTGTTGCAGGACACTATCAAAACAGAACCACTTTCAAGGAAATTGTGGAGTTTTAAGTTCAAAATAGTTCCCTTTATGGGAGTTTCTTTATAAAACCAACGTCATAGCTACTTATAATACTCCTACTCTTAGGGCCGGAAATAAACAAAATACATGCAAAATTATACTTAAAATGAGGCATTTTCACCAATTTAAAGTATTTATATAGGGATGTTTTGCTGCTTTGCCACTCTAGTTTTAATGTATCAATTCCCTTTGCTATTAATCTAATTCGCGTGCCAATTTAACATAAATATATTAGCGATTATTAAAAATAAGAAGAAGTTGTTCTATAAGTTAGATAAATTATGCATTCGAAGGATGATGAATGCAAAAACGTTAGTTTTGTTATGAAAATTGAGCAAACAGTCAGAAATGAGGGAAGTCAACAAAATCAGCGGTGTTATATAAATGTAAATGGAATTATACATTTAGAATAAGGATAAAAATATACAACACCTAAATAAAAACACAGTTACATTACTAGTGACAACTTATATCAATGGGTGGCGTAGCACATAGAATGAAAAATAATACCGTAGTCCACTGAGCAGCAGGTCTAGTCTAGTAGCGTTATGTATTCTCAGTCAGTAAAATGCTTGAACCTGGTTAGGAATAGAGTTTCTATGAATCTAGGTTATTTAATAGATTATATAATAAATAATATATCTTAAGATACTAAAATATTCTAAAACTAGCTTTCTACATCTGGAATCGGTTGTTTTGCTGGACTTGCATGAGTTGCGCGCCTATTATTTGTATACAGCACCAGCAGGTATAGACTGACCGTCGATGTATTGATTTTTGACATCTTCGTGGGGGGGGGGGGGGGGGGGTGAAATAATAGGGTCAACAGAGATGGAATAGAGAAAATAATATAAATGGAGCGTTAAATAATAAGAGAGCGCTAGACTGTGGTCAGCGGTATGCAAATATTGTACTTTTCATTATTCACTACGCAATCAGCAAATGACAAATAAAAAGATCTTGAAGTCGAGAAAACAAAAAAAAACATAGCATAGACTAGTGGAAAAGTCAAAGATGCCGGAAGATGCAGACTTGACCAATTACCGACGAATAGATTCAAAGTAGTTGAAGATAGGCATGTGATACTTATAGGAAGATAATATGCCAGTACTAAGCAAAGCCGGACCGGGTGCTCGCAGGTGCTTTAGTCTAGTGGGTAGAGCAGTACTGGAAGATTCCAAAATAAACAACCGAAACCCGGCATTAAAAAAGTGTGCTTTTGAGATTCAAGCGATATAGGAGAGAAATGCTCTCAAATACTTTACAACTTCAAATGCTATAGATTTCAACAACTAGTCGTTTATTTCGTAATGAACACTCATCCAATATTTAAATACCGAGCACTATAAGTGCGAAACGGCCGTTGTCGGCACAAACTTTAAGATTTTCGGCGCTGCGCTTGGCAGGTCTGCTAAAGTTAAACCCCTTTAAAGTATGACTCACATGTCAGGAAATCCTTCAAAGGTAAGAAAAATTTTTTTTTTGATAGACAAAAAAACACAATCAAAAATATAATATCAAATTTTATTAAAAGTTGTCATCGAAAACATTTTTGAAAAGACGAAAATTGAACAAAAAGGACATTTTCTTCTTTTTGAATATTAAAGGAAATAAATCTTTCAGCAGACGAACGAAAATGTGAAAAGCGTCTGCTTTCTTAGAAATTTTACTTATTTTTTCTTATAAAATTCCGGGTTTAACTTTTAAATAACTGAAATGTCGGAAATTTTGTTGAATAAAACGGATTTTGAGTGAGCTTGCGCTAAAAGTTCGCTGAGACTGGGGTCTCGAACGGAGATTCAAACCCAAGATTAGATGAAAAACGAAAGAAAAAGGCCTAAAAGAAGGTTTGTGAAGGGGAAATTCATTTTAATGACTGCAAATTACCGTAATTTACGAGATGTTGAATAACAAATATTAGAAAATTGCCAAAATTAAAACGGGATGGTAATTAATCGTATGCAAACAATCTCGCTAGCACGGTGAGTACTTAGCTTCGCGGGCGGTTCAGTTTATTTTAATAATAGACAGTGACTACGGTATGTAAGTACTAGGCTTGTTTTCATTCATTTGTATATCACATTGCAGTAACATATTAGGAGTAAGATGTCAATGCAGATATTATAAACTTAAGTTAAATTTAGACTTTACATAATTATTCAACATTTTATAAAAGGAAGACAGCGTTATGCTAAGACATACCCTAGACATTGCACTACAACTAAAGTACTTATCCGTTTTACTTAAACCTAGATCTTAAGGGATACTGTAGTCTTCCCGAGATAGATAATTTAAATGCTGCAAAACTTGAAACCCAACTAAAAGACAACTATTAACTATTCTTTTGCGAACTCTGCTCCCTAATTTGCAAAAGAAGACCTGCACTTTCTAAAAATTCATTAGCTTTGAGGGTGGCTGTTCTTTTAAAATGAGCATTACAATTAGTTAAAGAACTTAATGTGATCAGAAAACTTAAAGTCTTCTTCTTTACAAAAATAGATGGCAAATAGAATAATCCTTAGAGTTTATATAAAACCAGTTTCAATAGCTATGCATTTTATATAAATGGTTGTGAGTTCGTACTTTTCGAAGGAAACAAAGTTGTAAAATAAGATACTTATGGTTAAAAAGAAGAACGAAGAAACCACAATTGACAAAACTGGGCTCAACAATTTTCACTGCGCTTTTTGACTCTAAGATCTAACATCACAATACTCAATAAACTTATTTGAGAATACTGAATATACTTTCATCTTATATTATTTAGTTTGTTTCTTTTATTTAATCCAACTACTCTATTAACTAACTAAGCCCTATTCCGGAAAACGGGCTCTCTTCTTGCTCAGCTGCCATTTTTAATGATAAATTACTATTGCCGCTGGCTTGGTTTCATCTTTTTTAGTGCATCCAACCGATACTTTACGCTTTTGCAAAAGAAGAATTATTGGAATTGCAAGTTATAGCTACTGAACGACACAAGTTATATATTTCCTTTACAGAGGTGGTTATCCGGCCGGCCTAGTTTTCCAAATTCCAGGCCGGACCGGGCTATTGCCTTTCAGAGCGCACGACTAGTTGCTTAAAATCATCATCTTGAGGTAGGCGGTGTTATCAAATGAATGGAAAATCGGTAAATCGGACGCCTTTTCTCTAAAGGTATATTCATTTAATCTAAAACCGCCTCTATGGTGCGCTGCAAACCGCCTCTCTCCATGCTAGTGCGCTGCAAACCTAAATCATACTGACTTTATTTATCTTGATTTCCTAATACTAAGTGTCTTCAAAAATACTTATTACAGAATATTTACCGGCGCGGAATCTGCCTATTTTTTTTAAAAACAAACCTTAAAAAAATATTTCTCGAAGTGAATGTGCAAATTGTTGTAAAAAGGAAGAATGAGTCATGAATTAGTGGTAAATATTACTGGAAACTGCTGTCTTCCGTTAAAAACATTTGTAGAAACCTGTCATAGACGGTTAAAGATGAGACTAGAACGGTAATCGAATTATTTAGAGGGGAAAGACTGCCAAATAGGATAAACATAACTATATATATTATAGTCCACGACTAAATCTCATGTAATTGGATACTGTAGACATTCCCATGTGGACAGAAATTAACGGTGAATTGCGTACATTCGAAAAATGAAACTTGGATTTTTTTCCTTTGTTTTTGATTTTTTTAGCTGATTTTTTATGTAGATCTTATCTTTCAGCTATTTGAACAAAATAATGTAATTTTTTTCTTTAAATACCCATAGAAAAATGCGTTTAAAGATATTGCAATACTTTTCGAATTTTGATGATTATCACTGGGGCGCAATATTCCCAGCCTGTGCCTACATGAGATTCGTCCGTAGAATATATGTGGTTTAGTAGAACGAGAAGATTCTAATAAAGCATCATGGTCCTCTTGTCTGTAATAGTATTATTATTAGGCTATATTTTCTCTAAGCCTGGTAAATTTTTTTTTAAATATTCCAGCCTGGATGTGGTTAAAAGCCGAACTAGATCTAGCAAAGTGAACGAGCTGAAACGGTAATTGCAGTATAGGGGTTTAGGATACGGAAGTAAGAATGGGCTTTAGAAACTAAGATGCCGTTATCCTAACCTAGACATTCTTTTGAGGCTCCTACCGCAAGTTTTCCTTTTCAAAATCTAGTACACGTCATTCTTCTTGTTTATTTTCAAGTGGACAATTATTGTTTTTGTAATCTTTGAATGTCTGCGCGCGGTGTTGAAAATCGAAAGTTCCAACGTTAAAGATCGCCACTGAATGGGTCCCGGAGGGAAAGTACTCGAAGTTAGAAAGGAAACATTGAGGTTTAGGCTTAACAGTAGGCGTACTGTAAAATTAGAGTTTTATAACACCTGGCAATAGCAGTGCACCCGTCCCATTTGTCTCGGTTTGATGTTGTGAGAACTGACAAAAATCTTTATGTTACTGTACAATTATAAGATTAAACTAAAAACAATTCAATGGTTCAAAACTACTAACACTAAAATCTTATAAACTGTTGCAAATATAGCTTATAGTTAGGTACAGAAAGAATTTGCAAAAGCCCTTGTTCAATCATTGGTTTCTTATGAGTACTTTCAACAGAGGAAAGTGGCTTTGAAGAACGAGAAAATAGTAATGACGATGGTTTTGTCTACAAAAAGTTACAAAAAGAGTTTAGAGTAAATAATATACAAATATATTGTTCGATTTCAAAGATAATACCTAGCTATCACATAGGATAACCATAAAATTATATAACACCGCTGCTAAAATCAAACCGCTCAATCGGGCAAGTCTTTGAAAAGAACGTTGCTCCGAGCTCGAAGTTACGGTAAATTAACAAATACTTATAAAAAAGAAACATGTATATTTGTTAATAAATAATGCGCAAATACAACGTGCAACTATAATAATATAGCATTTAATGAATTCAGAAGAAAACCTGCAAACATCATTTACTTTAGAATATATTAAAGATGAAACAGAATATCCAGCCAATGAACGAACTTATAAAACAATACTGCTAATCCAATAAGTCATATAATAGTAAACAAATTTAAATCTTTCAAGAATATTCAAATTCAGCTGACTTTAAAATTCGTTGGAGGTCTATAATGGTCGCATATGTTTGAGTTAATAGTCTCCAGTCAACTTAGGAGGAAAACCGGCCCACCCAGGTAGAAAACATACTTTTGTTGTCTCACAGCATGCAAGGCGCACGGGACGCGCGGAAATTAGCCAAGTGAGGGAAATTTAAGATATCAAATGAAATGAAACATTTGTTTAACAAAGATTCAAGGAAATGAGGTGGAGGCGTCTAAAAATATACGATATTGGTGTACCCCATAATTTTATAGATATTTCTAAGGTTCAAATAAAGTATACAGATGTCTTAAAGGCACGGTACACTCCCATAGGTGTTTCTTACTTTTATTCTCTAACCCTATAGTTATTAATAAATTTAAATAACTTTATAAAAGAGTTGAAATATGAAGATTCATTCTTTTCCCTACTTTTTATTACAGTAAGCTACAGTAATCCACATCACGAAACAGCTAAACTATAATAAGTCGCAAAATCTTTAATACTTCGTCAATTTTTTTTCAAAGGAATTAAAATGGAACTGTTACAGTCTTCTAGATCAAACAATTTGTTTGTAATCACCTTCTATATTTTTCAACACAGCTTCTACAAGACAAAAAAGAACACGGATTTAGTTTAAGTTTACAAACTTACTATATATATATAAACTACATATTTATAAGGAGTAAATGTAAGCAGTGTTCGGCCATTGTCTCTTTTGAGATGTCTAACTACATGAAGGGGATATTCAAGACAAATTATGTATTCATTAGTTACAACTAGTTTTATAATAATATTCATAATTTTCAATGGACAATAAATAAATTAACTCTATATACAAATCCCATAAAAGAAAGTTAAACCACATAAGTGGGACAAGGTCTCGGCGGGTTGTATGTTTTATGGTGCTCTATAACTAATATGCATATATACTATATCCTTAGGTATTATTGTTGGCAACAAGAATAATAAATATAAATAAATTATAAAGTTAGTTGAGCAGCATTTTGTCAGTACTGGCAATTTTCCTATGGTGCTAGACCGTCGCTTGCCAGATTTTTCGTTCGGTGCAGTAAAAACTCTTCAAAATGAATTTAAAACCAGCGTTGGATTGAGGATTCTCACTCCCAAGTTGTCACGCGGACTATTTTCATAATAAAAGAAATATTTTAGTAGCACAAAACCCGGGAAAATTTGCTATCATTCAAGTGTTTTGTTTGCAAATCAGTTCAAAAGTAATGTTAGACAATGTTGAAGGGCCTGTTTGCTAAACATAGAAAAACAGAGGTCAAAAGAGGAAACAGAACGAGAAATGACAAACTTATTCTAGCCAAAAAAGGGAACATTTTATCCAATTAGGGGGGACTAGCATGAAAAGTTTGTAATATGTTGATTTATGGAAATAAGGAGGTGTTTTAATATTAAAGCGGATTCCAAAAATGGACTATTAAATGACAAACCTCGCTCGCAATCCTTGTCCACTTCAGCCGACATTGTTTCTATTCCGCTGCTGCACAGTCTTGGTCAACCATTATTTTCCTCTAAGTTGCCTACCTCCTTACCCGGTCCTTCCGAAGCTGTAGAGTCTATGGATGAGGCTGAACTTACACTCGGTAATACTCA
>JAQGAV010001176.1:0-22940 GCA_034691345.1 Phasmarhabditis papillosa | reverse complement strand
TAACCTGATTTCGTATATTCTCGTACCTGTTGTATTCTCACGAATCTCAGGCTCGAGTCGGGAAAATAGTAGGATTTTATATTCTTTGCTCTTTTGTTCTTTTCGTTGTATGGTGCACAATCATTGCGGTTATCGATGGATCTTTGCTTCTCTCAATATGTGGCATACTGCGGTTGAGGAGCGCTGATCCTTTGGTTTGGCCACCGCAACGAGCTTCTTCCACAATCATCGGGTGCATTGGTCAGGATACAGACATCCTGTGAGGGACAAATTGTAAGCGCAATATGGCAGTGTTGCGCCGAACAACAACTGTTAACATCAATTATTGTAAATCTTAGTATTGCCTACTTTGTGTATTGGGAACTTTTAATGCGCAGACACATACAAGGCCAATGTTGGAACGACTATGGTCATCATGGGAAGAAACACATGTGAAACATATAGTTAGTCAGGGAGTGTGATGAAAAATCATATATATTTACTGGGTAGCGACGCAATTATTCTCGAGTATTTTGTATTGATACTGCTTAGAAGGTATTACGTCAAATATAAAAGAGATGTTATAAGCTTGGTTGCATTTTTCTTGTCTTTTCTGATATTTAAGGTCCCTTTTTGAGTTGATACATCGAAATAAAAAACTGCCAATAAATATGACAATGAACGCCTGGAAACACTTGGTTTTATATGTCGATATCTACATTCAACCCGCGGATTGCCGATTGCTTCTAAATTTCCCTAGATAACCCAAGGTATTTATGCTCACCATTAAAATCATGAAGATGGCTAACATTCTAACCACCTCCATATTTTCTAGGTCCACAATGAAAAATCCCACTTGGTTGAAAACTTCAGCCAAACAAGGATATATCTAAATATTTTTGTTCAGACACTAAGCGGAAAAGAAAAATTACAAAAGTATGTGGTCAGTGGGTCAGTGTTTTGAATTCAGGAAACATACGCGAGGCAATTCAAACACCGCAGGAAATCCGCTCTTTTAGAGAGAAAACTCACATTCACTAGTCGTTGCACGGCAGCATTAACCTGGAAATCAGTGAACCGGAATGAAATCAAGATAACAGATACCATGAATATGTAAAGAAAATATGTACGCAACTAAAAACAAAATGTAACAAAACTGTAAATCTGTTAGGACCAAATTCTCTTCTAGAGCATTTCCTATAAAGAAGCTAAACACTTTTCCGAAAGCTAAATACCTCGAATACTCGATATGTCATATGCAAACTATTCACTAATGTAACCTTATGCATTCTGTAGAAAAACAGAGTAGCGGTTCCTGTTTGTGTGAAATACAAAAGAAATACAATTAGTTCAGCTTGGTGTTGAGTTGTTAACGGGGTGAACCGGAACAGTCCTCCTGGGTATCCCATCATTAAAAGAGTAAAAGTAAGTAGGCGTTGAAAATTAACTTATGTATTTTAGGAGAGTTTAAATTTCGTTGTACTTCAAATGAGAGTTTTGCGTTTGGTCAGTATCTATAGAATCTGATTAAATTTTGACTGATATTACTTGAAAGGGAATACTACATTAATCTCTGAATTTTTCATAATTTGCTCAAACGCGACACACCTGCCGGAATACTCAAGTTGGTTCAGGTTACAGATTACTAAAACACCTTTATCCTTAATTAGTAGGAATAAACCTACGCATCCAATTGAAAGAATAATATCAGTGAACGATGCACTAATGTGATAAAACAATGATAGCCACTTATAGCAGCTCATAACTGGTGGAGATTGTCTAAAAATAATATAACCACAAAATACATTCAGCGGGGTTGAAACGAGACCGATAGCATGGAGAACAATCAAAAAGCCAGAGAATCTACTCATCTCACAGTGAACCACGATACTCATAAATCATATAAGTTAAAATTCACACCTCAACTTTTGAGATTAAATTCTTTGACTATGCAGTAAATTAGATCGACGTATACATGAAAATGAACACGTTTTGCAAAGCATTGTTAATTAAAGTAAAACACTTGTGCTAATTGCATAACATGTTTTTGTCATTTCTGAGAAAAGGAACTTATTGATTTTGCGGAGGCTTTTTTCTGCCACTAACATGACTTATTGGTTCTGCGTTTATTAGTTAAAGTGTAGGGTCGAGTAATAACTATATGAAGGTATGTTAGTTTGCACGGTTCTTTGAGAGAAACCATTTATAGTTCTTCATCCAATGCAGCCTAATATGTCTCGTGATGAGGACTTCATCCTGGCTTTATTCGTACTTACTAGTCTTTCCCGCATCAGAGGCTGTTGCAGTCATTGCCCACACAACTTGTCAACTATCCGAATGTAAGTCAGAATACAAGACTTATTTAGAAAGATATATTGAAAAAAAACGGGTTTTCTTTACGCAAGCGAAACATGGTATAGAAACAGAAAATGAAACTAAGATCGGTGCAACGCAGAATGGAACGTATCATAAAGTATACGTATCTAAAGATTAAACTCAGCGACAAATACCACATGAGGTCATTCGGAAACGTACTAAATTGAAAGATGTGCTCCACGAGGCAAAGATGAGAAAGTTTAAATGGGCGGGCAAAATTGCTAATACGTTAGACGATCCGTGGACGAAAAGGGTTTTAGAATGGTACCCAATGGATAAGAAAAGAATTGCAGGCCGCCAACCGACATAATGGGCCGATGACCTGATCAAGCTCACTAACAACTCTGGAAGAATTGGTGTAACCTGGGACACAATTGCAAGAAGTGAACCGAGCGAATATGAGAAAATGATCACCCAACGCATATAAAAATCTCATGTGATATTGCGATTATTGGAATAAATTTTTGTATTGTATATTGTATTGTATTGTATTGAAAAAAGTTCTACGGTTTCACTAAGTTAGTTTTCAACTTATGAAGAAAGAAAATGGGCATTTATATGTGGTTAAGCATTATATTCATAGTTACGCAAAACTTACAGGTGTGCCTCTAGTCTATATATGTTTCAATCTTTCAATACGAAAAGGGTCCGTCACAACAGCAACAAAATCGTTTCCAAAACATAAATACAAAACTAATAAACAAAGTATGGAGTCATCCTGAAAAGTATTTCCACACGTGTTGTTATTTAATGTGGCTGGTGCAAGCATTGCTTGCCCACTGATGTCCAGGCTCCTCACACTTTTTCGGCAATTCACCCTTAAATACAATTCGAATTTAAGAGGGATCGTCATATATTATCGTTGTTATTTTTTGTTTAACTTAACTAACAAAAAATAAACAAAACGGGCATAGTCAATCACCTCTTGTTTGGGGAAATGGACTATTTCATTAGGTAATTTATTCCAGATGAATAAAAGTCGCCTATCTATCTAATTTTGCCGCATTGAGTTAGTTGATTGGAAGTGCAATTTTAAGGAATTACCACGAAGTTCATTTGAGCGTGTATTATGGCAAGTATTTAGAATAACGTCAGGGACAGTGAAATAACCATTTAAACTTTTGTAGATAAAGGACAAGTCCTTAACTATTATACGTAAGGGGGGTTTTGGTTGGGTCTAAAACCACAAGGGTTTTTGACCCAACTCTTGCAACTGGTGATCATAAGACGGACCTGGTAATAATTTTTTGAAGAAACGTTTTTGCACTGATTCAATACCTATCACATCGGCCTTATTAATTGGACAGAACAATTCAGAGCAATATTCCAAAATAGGTATTACAAGCGTTTTAAAGCATATAACAAGCTTCCTAATAGGGAATCGAAATATACGAATCAAATTTTGGGCAACAGAATGGGATTTTTTGCATATTTTAAGATAATGCTCACATAAACCGCCTTTTTCATTGACTTGAATTCCTAAATCGCGCACTTATGAAAACGCTTCTAGCTGAATGCCATTAATAAAGTAAGGATTGCGAGATTTTTTCTTTCCTATATGAAGAACATTGCACTTTTTAATAGAAACTTCGAGGTGCCTATTTTGGAAAAAGCTACAAACACTATTCAAGTCTGAGTGTAATTTGCTTGAATGGTTCTCATTCGATGAATCAATAAAAAGTTTACAATCATCAGAAAAAAAAAACAAATTTGAATAGTTAATAACTCGAAGTAAATCGTTAATATACATCATAAAGAGAAGCGGCCCTGTGCAATTGCACTGGGGCACACCAGAAATATTTTTCTTCAAATGAGAAACTTTGATCTATCTCAACTTTTTGTGATCTATCAGTAAGAAAACTCTCGACAAATTTAATAATTTATCTTGTATGCCGTATGGATTTAAGATTGAAAGTAGTCTTCGGTGATTAACTGTGTCAAAGGCCTTGGCTATATCAAGGTAGATAGTGTCAACCCCACGTTTTTGTCTAAGAGATTCTAAAATAGACTTTTGATACGAAAATAGTTGAGTGGCACAGCTTCTGCCCTTGATAAAACTATGCTGATTTGGACTCAAAAGATTCGATTCTAGCAAATATTTTTGAATATTATAAACAACCATTGATTCAAAGATACTACTTCAAACGGTAGTGAAAGATATTGGCCTATAGTTCGAAGGGTCAGATTTGTTTCCCTTTTTAAAGACTGAAGTAACAAATCCAGAATTGAGGACTTTTCGAAAAATTAGTGAAAGAGGATTTGCCAATACCAGGTAGTTCGTCTATGCCATAATAAAGCGTTGGCTTTAGGTTACTCAAGACCTTACAGACTATAATCGGAGAAACATCTATGTCATTAAAACTACTATCTGTAAATTTTGGTAGACAAAAACTATTTTGATCATCTTTTTTAAAAACTGAAGTAAAATAGTTATTAAAAATATTTGCCTTTATTTGGTTATCATAGACTAATCCGTTAGCGTCTTGTAGGGGAGGAAAACTGCGATTATTCAATCGATTTGTACGTTGCTTAATATGTTTCCAAAAGCCCTTAGAATTTGTTTTCGAAACAGCGTTAAAGTCTTGGTCTGATCGAAACTCTATTACAGCTGATTTATATGATTTCAAGGCCTCTTTATATCTGCATTCAGAAGCATTGGTCTTATTCAGTTTAAACTTATAATACAATCGGTTGACTTTTCGGCGCATCTTTATCAGGGATTGGGGAAATTCTAAAAGACCAGCTCGTTGTAGCGGAACAAATGTATTAATTAAGGGATTAACTACATCAAGAAAGGTAGAATACATATCATTAGGGGTTTGTAAGCAACTAAATCTATAATCCCAATCAATTTCATTTATTTCATTTAATGAAGTTTTCCGTAAGCAAGTCGTGCTTTACGTCTCATAATGCACTCACCTTATTTCTTTCACTTCACCAAACTTCAAATATTTGCTTATAATTAGCGACAATCTTTTATCGCGGTTCTTAAGCATATAGGTTGTATAAGGATCTTCAATCTTCTCTAAAATCTTTATAACGAGTTCTGTTGGAAGACGATCCATTGCCTAAATTGAGCTTATATTATCCTAAAATAATAATAAACGGAAATGAAACACCAGCTTAAAGAAATCAAATAACCGACTAATTTATTTAAAATCACTTGGTATACATGCAAGAATGCCTTCGAAGATTAAATACGCATGTTCAGTCACAGTAGGGCTGCGTCGGCGCTGCCCGGTCCTCGAATTTAAGGTCTCTTCCCTGGCCGAACCTGGAAATTTCTAGCTCTAAGTTATTTTTTACTCCAAAACCTGAATCAGGAGCGCGTTATAGAGGTATTTGGAGTGTTATATGTATAATAATGATTATGATTAATATTTCCGAAGTCTACCAGCTATTAATATATTTATATGTAACACTACTGGAATTGGTAGGGCTAGGGATTTAGGACCTGCACAATAAGAAGGAAATACCAGAAACTCAGCCGGCCCAATTACAATATTCACTATAAAATTGGCTGGTTTTGTGAAAAATTTGACAAATAGTATACAGTATTATCAAAATATAAAGATTCATGCATGTTTTACTGTTATTCGTTCAAACTATATACTAGGGCGGCTTCGGGTGGTGCCATATATGTGTTGTGAAATATATTACTATAGTTAAGTTTAGACATTTATAATTAATGAACATGTTTGAGTAACTATAGTCTTTATGGATAGATAGGTTTCTATCGTAATATCCTGGAGAGAGGCGGCCAGAAATTAAAATTAACAACAAATCGGTAGATTGGGAGCCTTTTCTGCAAAAGTACACTCATTTTAATCTAACACCGCAGCTCTTCACTGGCTGTAGTATAGAAACGCCCGCGTGGGTGCCCGGGCAACAATTCTCAACTGCTCTGGCAGCGAAAATCTGCCCGGGCTCCCACCCGGTCGTTTTATGTTACGGCCTAGGATACTACGCCTGAAACCTAGTTATTCATACAGACAATACTTATTGTTAACCTGATTTCTATTTCAGTTCATTCCATTTCTCCAGGAATGGGCGGAGTGCCATGTCTTAAAATGTGAAGCTGAGGAATGCAACAGAAAAGATGCGGAATGCGGAATTCCACACATTCTTCCACCCTCACCACGGTGTAATAATTGTCCAACAGCGATCGGATATGTCCACTTTTCTCAGCGTTTTTTGCCAAATCGATGCTAAATAACACGCTAGCTTTGAAAAAATGGGGAATTTCAATGGCTGACTCAGGACGGAGCCGACTTTTTAGGAAATTGGCCCGAGCCGGACCGGCTCGGCCGGCCATTTCCTAGCCCTTATTGGGACACTGGGTTTAGAGTAAACTTAGTTTTTAGCATGAAAAGTTTTCAATTTAATGTTTGTATGGGAAAACTTCCTGTAATATATATAATGAGAGCTGTCTGCAAGACTTTGAGCAACCGGCGCGTGGCAAATTTTTTTCGGCCCGTCCCAGTCAGATACATACGGGTCGGCCCGAAATATGGTTACAAGACCAGATTTTCAAAATTTCAGGATATTTTGAACAGAAATGTCGCTAATTATACAAATCTTCGTGAGCAAAGTTTATATTGTCTATAGAACCTGTGCAGCCAATGATTGTTCAAATTGGGGCTACCTCTTACAGTCTTGGGCCATACAAGACGCAGATTTACTACAAAACAATAGTTCAGGGCAACAGCTACAGTATCCTCTTTGTTTACGGTAACATGGCACCATTCTTCAAAGTATTTAAAAGTATTTAAAATTATTTTTTAAAAGTATCTAATTTCCTGTTTCACTCGTATGACACATCGATCTTAGATTTCTTCGAGACAGGGCTTTGTCCATTTAATCCTAAATTTTCAAAGCAGAGACGGCTCCTTTCTAATATTCAGTCTTCGGTGCATGAAACTTGAAACTCCCCGCAACTACGGGGAGTCGAACCCACAGTCTCAGATCCTCACGGATTTAGAGACGGCTACTCTAACCACTAGGCTAAAGCACCCGTTTTACCCTAGTGGTCTTATTCTTTCTTTAAACTATTTTAAAGTAATTTTTTAAAATATTCATTAAATTTAAAGGACTGCAAATCTGCAAATCTGATGAAACAAACATAGTTTCTCCAGGACTATTTCTACGCTCAATCACATAATATTCCTTCGACAAGAAGATTAACTAACACTTTCGTAAACTGTGACTACTTCATTAGGATGTTTTAGTTTCTATTGGCGAGTAGCTTCATCCACTCTGCCGGTGTATTTGGATAGAACCCATCTAAATTCACTTCATAAGAAATTCTTCAACAACTGGGATTAAGTTTTGAGATTCGGAATCGGAGTAGTTCTTACCCTGCTACCGAATGAATCAATATGAACAGCTGAAGAAGAGGGGCCACGGCCATTATACCCTGAAAACCTTCTTTCTATTTCTCCGTAACTGTAGAAGTTATCATGTGTTATTCCTAATGACGGTTTTCGCTTTTTATGTAATTTCCCCATTTTCGGAAAAGAATTTTGAAAAATGCCTAATGAGGGATATAATCTGAAACTACTAAGGATTAATACTTTAGGAACTGAAGGAAAACATCCTGAATCAATCCGCCACAAAAGAATATTTAAGAGTTGTGACGCACGAATTACTCAATAAATAAACTGAGGTATAGTGTAAAACAAACAAAAGACCGCAGTGCGCGGTGGTATACGTAGGCTTCCAAAATTGCGTATTTGTCTTTTTTCTGGATATGATACAAAATAAAAATAGTACAATAATATTTTTCTGACATCAAATTAAAAGCGAATCCAACCATATAATGGTTTTCCAATTTTGCCATTACACAACACCGCGCACTGTAGTCTTCTTTTTCTTAGGAACAATAATACTATTGTTAGAACACAACTCTTGGAAGTTAGGCAGTTTGGTCTGAATAAACGAGCCTAAAATATGTTCTTAAACTTGGTACAAAGGAACAACTCCTGTTTGAACTAGAAGCCCGGGCATGCGTAAAACTGCTCAAATTCACATCTCTACTACTCATTCGTTGTTTGGGTCATACTCTGCAAAATAAAAACATGGATTTTTCTGGTTTTTAGTGAAACTGGGTCTTCTGCGTTTTGAAAGAAACTTGTTAAACTGATTTTTTGGTATCCAGTTCACCAGTTTGAACCAATTTAACTACTCCCAACTCAACTGTAGCTTTATGGTTAATCTTGCGAGCTTACGTGCCATATGCTCGCAGAAATCATTAAGTGACAGACGGCTGTCCGCAACGCAACCCTTACACTTGCGTCACACCGCAATGCGCGGACATATAATCACCGTTCCGCTTTGTTATATGTTCTATTTGATAAAGTTCTGCATGAAAATTATACAGTCTAAAATACAATACTGTTTTATATTTTAAGCTCTACTATTTTTCAGAGATGGTTATCCGGCCGGCCCGGCCCTGCCGAACTTGGTTTCAAAATTTCAGGCCGGGCCGTAACCAGCTCTGCTATTTTTGAATGTTACTTCTTGGACAATTCCTATGTATTGCTCTCCAAGAAAAGTTTGCTAGCTATTTTCAACTCTTTATATTCTTTCTTATATTTTCTATTTTCATAAATTATATTGGTTGAAACTTATATATCTAGTTCAGCAATGGATCTTCTTCCAACAGAGTTAGTACTAAAAATACTAAAGAAAACTAATCCGCCTACTATATACAAATGGAAATATCAAAACAAACGGATATCATACATTATAACCAAATATTTGAGATACTACGAAGTCGAAGTGCTAAGGTGAGTATATGTTATATTGATGATGATTAGTTTAATATTATGTCAATCTAATCTTATAACTAATGGATCTTTCTTGCAACGAACATGTGGTCGGGGGTTTATAAAGTTTATTTTACTTAATATACTATAGCACTAACTATTATAAGTTATTGTAGTTAATGATATAGTCTGTTTCAAGAAATAGACTATATATGTGCTATAGTCTATAACAAAAATAGTTTACAAGAAAATGTTTTTATCTGCAAAAAAGTAGCTGTTATAGGTGAAAGTAAGCAATACATTTCTAAGACTACTAATTGTATAAATATATTGCAGATTTTCCTGGTATATACGTACTGCTACGCTCCATAACGGAGAAGAATTCCAGTTGTATCCAACGTCTGTCTTTCCGAGGTACCTACAGAGGATAGCGAAAAAGATTGAATCAAAGGTGCGATGGGAAGATTTAGCTTAGAAAAGTTTGTTTGTTCATTTTACGAAACAGGAGATCACAGATATTTGGAGCGCAGAAGTGAGACGAGGGAACCATAGGAAGTGGCATATCATAGCACAGTACCCAGGGAGTGGAGGCGACGAATCAGAACATGTTTTGCTAGAATTATTTCTTCTGGGGGATTCGAACCATCGACCTCTGGCTCATGAGGCGAAGCGTCTAACAACTGGGCCACCACGCCTAGCCAAGAAGTAGTTGCGGGTGAATAATAGAAATCTTTGCGCACTGTTTATTTTGACAATTTGATTCTAGACATCCACATTTTGTAAAGTGTCTTAAATTTATTTTCTTCATTAGCTGTTTTTCTATTATTATCAGCAAATAGAGTAAAAATTAGTAATCCGAAGCACAGCGAGAGCTTTAGACTGCTGTGATTGATCGAATTCTCCTGCACAATATAAAGATTACTGGTACTTCAAAATCAAATGATATAAACCTAGTTTTTCCGAATATACAGTGAGTTATTCATTATTTATATGTTAGAATAATACTGCATTCCTTTAATAGAAAACCCAAGTAACAATTGATATATTTGACACGGCTTGCCAACGTAGACAGTGAGATTAAAGGACTGTGTTCCCATTTAAAACTAAAGTTCATTTTTCAATAGAGTGCTTGTACCACAACACTCGAAAATGTTTATTTATTTATCATTGGCCTTTTCAATTATATATGAATAAACATAAATTCTTTGGTGAACTAATCCAGGAATTGAGCGGCAAGATTTCCCCATTTGAATTGGACTGCGGACATTTGCCTCCCATATGAGTTACAGCGCGTTCAGCCCCTAAGTGAAATAATAGAAATGAGTACGATAGCAATGCTTAGGCACCCAGAAACCTAGTGGGTAGTTCTGATTTATTGTTAGTATACTATTTATTAGAAAGCTAAACAATGTTCAAAAGTAGATTGTTTCATCCTGGATTGAAAGTCAGAAAAAATTATAAATGTGTAGAGTCGCGCTCTAATACTAACTTTTAGTGGCTACCAATTATAATTATTTGAATTTTTTCTGTCCAGTTTCGTTAGGTCGCGGCGAGCCGTGTTGAGAGTATATTCACAATTTTCTAAACTAGTTGAATACCTTTCAACAGCTGCTATTCCTAGTTAGCTGAAATGTTTATTGCAATTCGCATTTTCAGAATGGTCAAGCACCTCGAAATAACCAATGTAACCTTTGAAACTGATGATCTCTTGCGATGGTATCTTAAAATATACCAAGTAGAGAGTCTCGTATTAGATTCAATAAAGTTTGACAAGTTTGGCGGAAGTTTTTGGGAAAAGGTCAGTTTTTTAGGCTTATTGAAGAGATTGTATGATTAAAAGTTCGCGTATACAATTTTACCGATACTAATTTTTAATATATTTGAAAATAAAACCTTGTGAAATATGGAAATTACAGGTCTTCAATTGAAATTATACTTTTCTAAACTCAGCAACTAATGAATATTTTTAGATGTTAGACAGCCACCATAAAATGCAGCATCTATGTCTATCACGCTTACATTTGAAGTTTGATTCCTATTTTCTAAAGTTCATTGAATTATATGAAGTCCCATATGTGTCACTTACTGCTTATCATATGAAGTTCTCATTTGAAATGTTTCTGAATAGCATTCAGGTAAGTTGTCACTAGAGTTGGGCGGTTCTGCTTGAAAATTGAACTTGAGCTGCGCTCGAAGCTCAGAAGCTCGTTTCTCCAAAAGCTCGTTTGAGCTCGAAAGCTCGAATTTTCCATAGTTTGATTATTTTAAAAACGAAACCAAACACAGGGCTGGGTATTTCACTTTTTGGGAAATCGGCATGGGCCGGGCCGGGGCCGAAAAGTTAAGAAACGGGGCGTCCCGGGCCGGCCCGTTTCTCACGAGTCCCACAATTTCCCATAATTTCAACTCTGCATCTTTTTAGTACGTACTTGATAGAAGCGTTCCGATCAACTGGTCCTTTTTCGTCAAGCACCCTCGAGTCTTATATTATGACTACAAACTACAGACGTTTGAGAAGTTTATTAGCAAAAATGGAGAAAATATAGTAAAGATAACCGAAGAACGAAGTGAAACAACTGGAATACAAATGATCCATGTAAGTTAATGACTGCATCCTGCTGAACTTATAGTCTACGGACAAATCTCATGTAAGCACAGTCTGCGAATATTGCGCCCCAATGATATCTTTAAAAGCATTTTTCTATGGGCGTTTTAAGAAAAATCATATTTTTTTGTTCAAAATAGCTAAAATATAAGATCTACATTATAATTTTACAGCAAATCAGATGGAAAAATGAGAAAGGAAGGAAAAAATTCAAGGTTCTTTGTTCGAATGTACGCAATCAGCGTTATTTTGGGGGTGTTACCGTTTCCAAAAACATGAGATTTTGCCGCGGCCCATATTCGATGCGCTGCGTTGCCAAATGTTGTTTTAAAAATGTTTCTGAATTGCCAAAATTTTGCATCACTGCGCACCGCCGAGTAATGCCGGTACGATTTAGTCCAGGTTTTGAAACAAACTATAGTTCTTTGTTGCATTGGCGAGATTATCAAAATTCCTCTTCTAAACTTATAATGTAAACTAACTTTAATCTTTATCTTTCAGATTAAGTTTCGCTGCGGACAAGTTCAGTTCCCAATAACAGGCTCCTATCTTCGTTGGAAAGATCCTAATCGATGGGCCATAAAGAATATTGACTTCTTCATGGAGGATAAACATAGAGAATATATTGTTTACTTTCTTATTGTTATGTTCATTTTAGCATTATTGGCTTATATAACTCTATAGTTGTTGTTTTTAGTTTAAGATAAACTATTTGTTATATGATTTCAAAAGTTTTTTCGTTAACAGTTTGGGAACATGCCGATAGGTTTGTTTTATAAGTATGTTTTTCGAGCCAATGACTTCGAGCTTGATTGTGAACTAGAAAAAATATTTTATTTATTTTTTGTTTTTAGTTAAAAAACAATTAAAGAGTTAAGAAAAACGATTTCAGACTCCATATAATATCAAGAGTTGATCAATAAGTTGTTTTGAAACATTGGTTCTTATATTGATTAATTCGTTTTGAAAGAACAGTGTAGTGTAGGGTCTAAGTGAGGTGGCACAGTTTAGCTTAGACAAGACTCTGTGGTCGGCAAACCTATCCGCACTAGTAAATCTGAACCATCGTATCAAATATCTAAATGTAAACTCTAATCCTATCTTAGAATAGAACTACTCAGCTCGGAAAGGTAACCTTACCCCTTTCTCGAACACCATTCAACTCGGACCCGGGCCCGCTGCATGGTCTGGTTCATGATAGTATAGATTATAATTTTAAATGTTTTACTTAGAGCATCGGCTGCTAATCTGTGATCCCTTTTAGAATGTTCTCATTTTGTTGTTACCTGTTGTTTCACATGTTTCTGCATCACTTTTGCCTTTTAATCCGAAATGCATTGAAATTCCTCATTTTTAATCAAAAAGGGCAACGGAGCACGAAATTTGACACATTTTAATAGAAGAAAGAGCTATTTTTGCTAAGTCAGAAGTTCGCAATTCGTAGATCAAGAAAGAGCTGTTAATAGACCCATTGACATGGAGTGGTTCGGGATGATGCAATATTGTTGAGAATGCTTCCAGCCGGCCCGGCCTGCTGAATAGTCTAATACAGATCGGTTTCCTGAAGCCGTTAATTTACCGTCTCAGATATAAAAAGCTAAAGTAAAACACAATATTTCAACATGACTACTAGTTTCCTGCATGAATCGGGTTTGAGTCGGCGCAGAGAGTAATAATGGAGTGTCACTTACGGATTTCAAAACCGCACCTGAAGGCAGATTGCACCCGCGTTGTTGCAAAGTACAATATTGAACGGAGAGATGCTAGCGCGGTGCTCGCAAAAGGGGCTGAGACGAGCGTTGAATTCTTTACACGGCATCATTACTCTTGGCGCTGACTATACCTGAAGAATGAACAGTTTTTTCAATCAGGACATTGATTTGTTGACCCCATGCTCGAAAGATCGTGTTTCCACAAGAAAAATGATTATATTGAAATAGCGCAGAGCGGAATTTATAGTTGATTAGTTATAATATTTACAAATCAGAACATCGTGTTGTATATAAAATTGGTATTTATTATCACAAAATTGTTATGTATATGTACAGGTAGTGGATAAGCTGAAGCTTCTTTGATGCGAGCTATTTTCTTGTTGTATGTCGTTAGCCTTGGTTCTTGATCAGAACGATAAACTCTAAAACAAAAATTTTATTAGAAAATCAAGAATTTATATAAGCACTACAAAAAAATATTCGAAATAATGAAAGTTTAGCACTGGGACGCCGCTTTCTAATGTGGTCCAACGGGTCCCCAATACGTAGGTTTCAAATAATGCTCAATCCCCGAATCTGAGCAAACGAGTAAACGAGAACAGATATTCAAAATTTGCTTTTTAGGATCCAAAGATAATGCAAAGAATTAAGCTAATTTAGAGTGATATATAGTCAGCGTCAAGAGTAATGATGGAGTGTAAAGAATTCAATGCTTGTCTGAGCCCCTTTTGCGAGCACCGCGCCAGCATCTGGCGGCTACACTACGTTCAATATTGTACTTCGCAAGTACGCGCGTGCAATTTGCCCGCAGGTGCGGTGTTAAAAATCCTATAAATACGCAAGTGACACTACATTATTACTCTCGCGTTTATCCATAACTAGTCTGGATAAATATTGATTGATTAGTTCTAACCCTGGAAATCGATCATTCCATCGTGGTTCATGTCTCCCTGTTTGATCATTTCAATAGCCTCAGATTCACTTAGCTTCTCGCCCAGATTGAACATTACTCGGCAAAGATCATCTAACGAAATACGACCGTCCTGGTTGATATCGAAAACCTGGAACGCTTAATTTTACTTTATGTGGAACAGTCAATAACAAAATGAAGACTGCAGTCAGCGGTGTCGTTTAAGGTTTCAAAAATCGCTCGTTCTGTGGCAAAAGTTTTTTGTTTGTTGTCAGAAAAATATTATTGTACTAGTTTTATTTTGTATCATATCCACAAAAAGACAAATACGCAATTGCGGAGGCATATGTGTACCACCGCGCTCTGCGGACTTTTGTTTATTATAGACCATAGTTTTAGGTTTTAGAAATGAAAACCGGTCGGGCTGGCCCGGAATGGCCAAGTACGCAAGTACGCTTCTAGTTTAAATCCTTTCTAACATTAAATTTATCTATCCACCAACAACAACTTCATAATCTTATAAAGTTCCGCTGAAGTTCAACTTTTCCTAATAACAAGAACCCAACCACGCTTTTTTGTCCCCAGAGACCACGATTATAAGCGCTGATTGCGAAAGTTGTTGAACTAGAATGGGTAAAGTCATATGGATAAAAAAGACGAATTATTCCGATATCAGATGGCAGGTGCGGCCAAAATAGACCCGGTAGAAAAATGAGGGTTTAGGGATGTTAGGGAACGATGAATGAAACGGACCATTGCAAAACTTTTATATTAGGTTTATGTAAAAAGTTAGGTAAATGAGATCATAGTGGTCGTAAAGAATATGAAAGAGATAAAAATATAATTGTTATATTCAGGGGTCTCACTGATTGGGAAACCAGCAGCTCATTTATCCCCTTTTTCGTGCACCCGAAGACTGAATGTTAGAAAGGAGCCGTCACTGCTCAGAAGATTCCGGAATGAATGGCTGAAGTCCTGCCCCGAAGAAATCTACAGTTAAAGTGTGATATGTGTGATTACAGGAAATAAAATACTTTAAATATATTTGTTCTAGTTTTGTTTTACACTAAACTCACATTAAATACCTCCCTCAGTTCATTCTCCTCTTTAGGGCTGACCATTTGTTTTCGTAGAACGGACAAGAATTCATCAATTTCAATACAGCCATTTCCTGTAAATTAACACTTGAACAGCGTGCTCGACGTTCAAATTTGCGTTTTTTATGAACACATGTTAATATAGTCTTTGACTCTTCATGAAAGTCCCTTGGTTTTTAGTTTTTGTAGATTAGTTCTCGCTCGTTAAATGTGGGAAAGGGCTTTCTAACCGAAGCCAAACCCATACCAAGAACGACGGAGCTTCCCGCCCAGCTTAAAATTTATTTATAGAAAGAATTCGAATTACAATCCTTTAAAAGATCGAAAATGATTGTTTATCGAAATACGGAGAATGGACCAAAGATCTCGAAAATATATCCAGAATAAAAGTTGTTAAGTTTCAGTTATAACAAGCACTTAATATTTAACTCCCTATAATATTGTCACAAAAACAAAACCAGTAGAATCTAGTCATTCAGCTACTTTTAATGTATTTTATGTGCTGCTTAATGTCTTATGTTTATGTACTTTTTGCCGTTTGCTCCTTTTTTCTATAATGGCTCCCCCGGGATTGGCAATAATGGTCAACAACAATATTATGGTTGGATTTTAGGATTTTGTGTTGAGTTAGGTAGAAAGCTTATATCGACATTACATATAGGTAGTTCTCTATTCAAAATTTGCTTGTTTATCCGTTGAAATACAATCATGGGTACTAGAAATGGGCGGTCGGCTCCGTCACGAACGAGCCGGTGGCAGACCGGAACTAAATTCCGCTCGAACGGAGGGATCGTTTGAGCGAACCGAGCGGCCTATCTTTAATGTGTATACTGGGATTCAAAAGGAATAATGGAGTGTAGAAAATTATTTACAAGTCAAATGAATTGCATTACAAACAAGCAGTTTTGGCTTGAAACTTATTTTCTACACCACATTGTTTGTTTTGAATCCAACTATACTAGTGTAATACCTAAAGATTTTTTCAGACTTATAGGCCATCTATTCCCAATATGGCTCAAGCCGACTTAGGCAATTCAGAAAACATACAAGAAAATCTTTTTTGAAACCGCCGACGTAATTTTTCACATGTCACCCAAAGGAATAAACAAATTCACAATGTTAGTAATGTTTTTGGGTTTTTAGAGCAAAAGTAATTTGTCTGGGCAAAAACTGATCGAAGAGTGAAAACCGGTTTAAAAAACAACAGAAGAAACATGTAAAGAGGATTGCTATAAGAAACTATAACATGTAATTTTGATAATAGATTTTATAAACAAAATTATTCTGTTGTACGCACTACAGTCGGTACCTTATATAGTCTACGGACAAATCTCATGTAGTTTAAAGGTATATTTATTATAATTTATTATAAGATCGCATAATTATATCGGTTGCTTGTATATTTTCTTTCGATTTCCGCGCTCCTTCTAAGTTCTACAGTACACATTTGCAAATGATTCATCCGGCGACTATACCTTTCAAACAAACTCTAGCTATGCCAAAATGGGTCTTTTAAAAACCAGATTTTTATATTCTCTGTCAAGAGCTAGGTTTCTAGCGCGGTAGTCTGTAGAGAGGTGGTGATAAATACAGATAAATGTACTTTTGAAGAGAAGGTCTCCAATCCACCGATTTTCTATGTAATTTTATATAACGCCACTGCTTCACAGCATACGCGGCTGATAGTGAGCTCTTTTTACAGAGTAGACAGTTGGAATTCAAGATATATTCTTTCATTGTTACCTTTCTCAAAAATAGTCTTTGCTCATCAAGCATGCCTAAATGATCCATTAAAATTGTAATCCCAAAATGTTTCTTATTTTGTTTTTAGACAACTTGTACACAAATGTGTTTACTTATAAACCAAAACTATATTTCCGGTTGTTTTTAGCCAAAATTCTTTAATGTCAGGTGGTCTTTAGCTGGGTAGCCGGTGAATTTCGCGCTCCACTGGCATATATCCGCTGTTTTTTAGAGATCGTCGCGCTATATTAGCAATTCAAATGTCAGATTTGTAAAGTAGCACGGGGTGGTCGCGGAGACCTTTAAAGATGTTCGACACCCTTGTTGTAATTATAATTATTGTGAAGTTACAATTGATGTGACATTCAGTCTCCGGGTGTACAAACCCGTAGACTGAATGTTAGAACTGAGCCGTCTCTGCTCAGAAGATTCGGGAATGAATAGCCTAAGCCCTGCCTCGAAGAAATCTACTATTATTGTGATACGAGGGATACAGGAAATAAACTACTTTTTTATTTACTACTGGGACAATTCACAAAAATAAAGTAAGGGAAATACCAGAGAATGTTAAGCTGGTTAGGTTTGAGTAGTTGCCATATGCGGCTTTATACTTTACTTCTCAGTTTACTTCTACTCTAACCTGTACCTGCCGGTTGCTTGGTGAATGCCGCCACTGGCCTGAGGCCGTATGTGTGGAAGCGTTTTTGTATGCAACGAATTTGGTACACCGTTTTGGGAAACGCGTTTCCCGCTGGTCTTGTTTAAAAAAATGAGCTACCACCAGATATGACCCCCTTAATATTACTTATGAACACATGTGCGATTTTCTCAAAAACAAAAAGCCTATTTTTCATTATATTTGTCTATTAACTTTCATATTCTAGACTTTCATAGAAAACCAATCTTCTACCCAAGAAATAATGAATTCCCTGTTGCCGTTATCCATTTTGTTTCTTGGTTTTTGTTATTTGACCGACCAACAGAAGGTTCGCAGGAAAATTTAAGATTTAGCCGCTTTTATGCATAAATAAATGGATATTGAACAAAACAACGAATTTCAGCAACAATGGGAAATAAATGTGGTTTTAAGCTCAAGCGGAGATGAATTTATAAAAGGCGAATATGTTCAATGAAAGAAAAAAACTACTTCAGTTATATAGAGCCAAGCAAGGTCTGATTTCGGAATTCCAATATTTTGATAAAGCCTGTCCAGGAGCGGGGCGGAAAAGGCCTGTCCGTATCCACAATTTTTAGGCCTGTTTTCAAATAGTAACTTTTTTCCAATGCTCAATTCTCTTAATTACAAAATATATAGGGTTTCACTCGGCTTAGCCCCCAAGGTTTCCGAAAACTTTTCAGAGAAATCAGTTCCTTATTTCATAGTATACTATTTGCAATTTCGGGGACCACACGTGAAGCGAAAAAGGAGTTCCCTAGGGAGTGGATGGCCACGGCAGTGGAGCTGTCCGAGAAAATATGGAGTCTACCAAGCAGCTACATGATTCATATAAGAAGGTATATGGAGATGAAAGTTTAAAGTTTAAGAAAGCATGGGAACTTCCACATAGGATAAAAGTTTTTAAGCCAGTAATCTGGAAAGTATTCAGGAAACCTGGCTTTTGTTGGAGACTATAGTACTTTAACAAAAATTGGACTAAACGGGATTACCCCAATCAAGAACTGACAAACTATAAACTGTTTTAACTAAAAAATTCAAAAATAGATTTCTAATTTTTGTTTTTGCTCGATTGTTTCTCCAGATCTGGCCTGATCAGAGCTGGTTACCGGCCCGGCCTGAAATTTTAGAGCTCAGGGTGGGCCGGGCTGGGCCGGTCCGGTCTGATATACAGCGAATTCGGCCTGGCCGGATAACCAGCTCTGGGGCCGATACGCCCATTGCATTGTCTAGCTTTAGCACAGTAAAAGCACAATTATAATAGAAAAAGTTCAGTTTCTATATACACAATTTTATTCCGGTTTTATTTACTTTCTTTGTTTATTTTTTGCTATTCTTTACCGCTTCGCTGATTGGCGCAAAACAAAAAACATCGCCAAGCAAGTATAAAAAGTCACGTGTGGCCGCCCGTCAAATTCAATTAAGATATTGGTTTACCAGACGAAATGGCTCTGTTTTTAGGATTTTTAAAAGTCTAATCACATTTCGGGGGCATCCTATCGGAGTAATTCTGAGAAACGTTCTATTTGAAGTTAAATGAAAGCAAAAGAATCTGAGGTAACGCACGGTTACCGTATTCGCTAACGTTGCTGGCAGGAACGGGAACGACACATTTTGCGGTCACCTAGTAGCCAAGAAAACGAAAACCGTTCCCGGGAAAGAAATTGAAATTTGTTGGTGATTACGGAAACCCCCTTGTCCCCGGGGAAGCATAGCTGGTTACCGACCCGGCCTGAAATTTTGAAACCCAGGCCGAGCCGGCCGATAACTAGCTCTGAGCGTACACAAAGTAGGTTACCGGCCCGGCCCGGAATTTCGAAAACTACGCCGGGACGGTCGGATAACTGCCTCTGCCGGGAAGGGTCGCCCTCTGGTAATATGATTGAATGCGACGGAGGGGTCTACCACCTATTCTTAAGTTACTTCTTAATATACAACCTCTTTCATAATTTAGCAGGTTTCCAATTTTTTGTTGGTTACTTAGGAAGGTCTTATCTTTCATTGCTAAATGCTTATCAGGCGCTTGCCATTTTTTGCCTCCTGTATTACTCACCATCAGTATCGGCCTGTCGGATCATCGAATCAATCTTGGAGCTGGTAGGGCGCTCACCGAGCTGCATTAGTGCAACCTGAAAGAAACATTTCACATAATAACTGAATGACTAGATATTTGAATGGAAATTTAGTTTATAGGTATTGCCTTTATCGAAAGTATGGTTTCCAGCGCAAGAAATAATTGAAAAATTGGTAATTTGGAAACTTTTTTCTGTAGATTCTGCTTCCCGACGCAAAATTATGACCAGTATGTCAACCCCACTAACCTCCAATTCTTCTCTAGTAATCTTTCCATCCCCATTTTTGTCAAACTCCTTGAAGACTTCGCGAAGCTCCGATTCCGGAATATTCTCCATTGCACGCAAGGACATCATGGTGAAACTTGAAAGGGTAGAATTTTAAAATTGGAAATAAATGCTTAAATTTCAAGTAAACATTATTAGACATGCATGAAATGGAACTATGAATATTGAGAATTTAGAAGAATGAAATTCTTCAAGAAACATAGTTTCGAGAAAACTTGCAAAATATCTCAAAAAAAAAACCGCCAGGAGATAGGTTTAAAGAAAGCAGGGGTGTTATACAAAAATGAATGGAAAATCGGAAGATTTGGATTCTTTTTTATTTAACACCGCTGTTCGTCGAATATAGTCTATCCCGGGACACCATTAATCCCAGGATTTCCTATAAGCCGACAGTCGCACCGGTGGTTCAGAAGGATAGAATGGCTCGCCTTCTCTATGAGGATCATATCGACAGACGTATCGCTAGTTTCGACTCTAAGGTTTCCAGAACAAGATACAAAACAGAGAGCAAATATTAGGAGATATATATACAAAACATGTTAGAAAGAATACAACTGGCGCTGGAAGCCTTACTTTTGATACAAACTATATCAAAGATCTCAAAATCACTATATTTCGAAATTTTCCTTTGAAATAAATGCTCTAAAATTAGAAGCCTTCTTACTGAAATCACATGTTATCTCTATAAATCTGGTCTTCGGATTGGTATTTATTTAAAATACGCCAGTTTTGTTATTAACGCCGCTACCGCATGCCAGGAAACGTCCTCGGCCACATGCGAACGGACAAAAAACATATGAATAAAAATAGATTTCAACAGAATTTGAAGTTTTGTTATTAAATCGGACTGTTTCAAAACTTAGGACACTTTCACATACTTTTCAAATTTTGACGATGTCAAAACAGGGTCATTGAGCAAAAAAAAAAACGAGTTGCTATCGAAATCGGGATGGTTTGCCCGCTACGTTCTTTCCCTGTATCATTGTTATGAAAAAGTTTGGTAACTTGATAACTTTCAAAAGTATTGGATACTTCAAACAAGAATCTGTATGCCCTGGAAAGTAGGCCTTCAGCCGAGGTATGCTCAACTTCAAAATGTACAAAATTGCTCTAAAATATGTGTCCTTCCTGTTTACATGAGGCGAAGCACTAGCAAATTGTTGTGTTTTTGTGAGGAGGCGGGGTCTGTGGGGTCTGGGGGCGTGGCTTAGATGGACATGAGCGTATTTAGAACTTGACTGGGAATAAAATTTGGGCTGAACAAGTATCCTACTGTATTTTGAAAGGGTTGAGATTAGCTTGTTAGCTGGAATTTAGAATGTCTAGAGTATTGGTGGATAAAAGTCTTTGTAAGAAGATTCCGGTATTATAAGTTGAAAACTTAAGCCGAAGAAATTTACAACTATTGTGATACGAGTTACTTAGGAAATGAAATAATAATAAAAAAATGCCAATTCCAACAAAAATTGTGCCTCCGGTTGCTAAATATGAGTAATAAGTTTAATGAATATTATATCTGAAGCATTTTGTAAAATCCTAGCTTAGTCAGTAGAGATGCAAAGTTGACTAAATGAGTTTGCATTTACGCTGAAGCTTTTTAGTTTCCTTGAAATAAGCAAATTGCTTTTGCAGTCCTCAGTTCTCATTGTAGTTATTCAATAAAGCTCAAAAGCTGCAAAAGTCCTTTAGAATTAGACTCTTAGAATTAATTATGCAGCCTCAGAACAATAGTTAGCCAAATTTTATTGTTTGGCTTTATGACTGTGCATTTTTATAGTTGTATTGGGGTGGACCATAATCGTAAACACAAAAGTTGGGCAGCTCAGCCCGAAAAAACGAGCCCCAGCTTGAAATGCGAGCTCAATAATAAGCTCAGCCCACAGCCCACATGGGCCCACAGCCCGTACTTGCGTAAAACGGGCCCAAACGCCCAACTCTATTAAATACTAATTTAAAGAACTTTTGGAGTTTGCATAACCTTTTCCAAGAACATTGTCCCAAACACGCGTTAAGCCATGTAGGCTTAGTTGGTTCACCAAAAGAACCTTTGAATTTTAAATCACTTGACTAGAATTATGATAGATGATAATCTAGTTCTTGAGACACAAAAAAGGCAAGGAATCATAACTCCGCTGGTTTCAAGAGTCTTTTTTTTGTTATGAAATATAGTGCTACTGATTTCGTAATCATGCGATAGAAACCTAGTCCTTTAAATGTGTCAAATGTTAAAAGTTTTGCGAGTTTCAAAAATTTAGTTCTGAAGTTATTCTTGTGTTGAAGCAAACCTTTATCTTCAAGTTTTTTAATGACAAATTATATCATTATGACATAAGCTTTCGAATAAACGTTTGCTCCATCTTTCGAAAGGTGCTCAAGTTAATTCTTAAGTTCTTTCTGCGTTTTTTGACTTATGGACCACATACTATTAGCATGATTATATTCAATGGAGGCAGCATGAGAAATGGCTATAATTATTAGCAGTTACGCTTGCAAATTAGCCAGCTTGCAGGATTTGAGGAATTTCAAGATATTATAGTCTGTATAAATAGCCAGGTTTCTTGCGCAGCATCTTGAAGAAAGGCGGTGCTACAGTCTATCTCAAGACCTAGGCTTCCAGCGCGGTATCACGAGCGGGATGCAGTGTTATAAAAATGAATGTAAAATCGGTCGACGTGGTGCGTTTTCTCCAAAAGTACATTCATTTTTTATAACACT
>JAQGAV010001175.1:0-22946 GCA_034691345.1 Phasmarhabditis papillosa | reverse complement strand
AAATCGAAATGAAATGAAAAAGAATTGGAACTTTCTAATTGAAACTGAAAAGTTACGAAGAGAGAAGGATGATCCGTATCAATAAAAGAAACTGTAACAACAAACGGAATAAATCGAAATGAAATGAAAAAGAATTGGAACTTTCTAATTGAAACTGAAAAGTTACGAAGAGAGAAGGATGATCCGTTGAATTGGTGAATACTAGAGGATATGTTAATCTAATATGAAGCTGAAGAACTAGATTCTTCACAATAAAATAAATTTGTGAACTATGTTCACTTTAAGTTAACAAAATTTGTTTTACAGAATTAGTTTTAAGATGTATCATGGGAAATATAAAACTAATCATACGCAGTTACTTTTCATAAGTAAGGTACCAGCTAAAGATAAGTCAGGCTTATACTTCAAAATTTGAGCATCCGGTGAAGATTTTCTGCCGGCTTCTGTTCGAAAGACACAATTAGAACAATTCTAGTGTTTTTAAGCTATTTTTACATATTACGGAACCTTTCCGTCTCAAAAAATAAGCAAATAACGCCGATGCTCACTGTTTCTCTGAAAGAAAACAGGAAAACTAGCAAAAAACCCGGAATTCTCAAGAGAGAATAAGAGAATAAACGTAGTTACAGTAAAAAAAAATATATAAAAATTACCATAATAACAAAACTATGTATGTCTAGTCTGAGAGCTAAAGTGAGTCAATTGCAATGTGTTTACTTAGAGATTTGAACTGGCGCGTTACCTAACAATAGGGCGCGAAAATCCGTTGAACAAATCACAACAGCCTGCTAGTACAGGACAAGTGGGGTGCGAAATGTCAGTCTAATTACAAAAATGCATTATTTAGGTAGGTTTATAACTGATGATTTAGAAAGTATAGGACTAACGTTATTGTTTTACAAAGTAGATTCAGCCCTCTTCAGAATCACGTTTTGTTATGAACTATTGTTTGAATACTTTTAGTCTATAAGTTATAAAGAAACTTAAATATATTACAGGTAAGTTACTTCAAAAGGTTTATAGAATAGAATCCTACTTATCTTCTTAAAATGATAAACTATTCTAAATCTAGCAAACATACTGTTTTACTTCCTATTTTCATTGCTTCATGATTCGAAAGTTTAATTGAATATAACTTTTATAAATAAAAATGTGTATATTTGTTTATTTTCACAAGTTTCAGCGAGTCTTTCGACCCTGCGTGGCTGTTGTGTCATGGCTGAACTACAGCTGCCCGTTAGAAGGAAAACTGGCAGATGAGTTGTCTGTGAATCAATTGTCATAGAAAATACCCCCATGGCAATTTATAAAACTAGTTAACTAGTTTGAAAATAACCTTTTAATCTGTTATTATTGGAGTATTATTGTATTTTGATAGTACTTCTGTTTAAAGAATTCTCTGAAAAAAGAGTTACCGATAACCCGGAACGTATTTAACTGGTGAGGGTTCATTGAGTAACATTCTCTAAACATTGTTAAACTCATTCTAAACTATGTTCTATTGAAAAATGAAACGACTTAGCTGATGCCACTTTAAGGTAATGTAGAATAATTTTCCGCTAGGTACAATAAATAAACTCCGAACTGTTGCTACAATATAAATAAAACGTTAGAGTATAGATAAATGAGTTATATTTTTATTTCAGAGATGCTGACTTGACTTGAGTTGTGTTTCTCTGTTTGAACACTCTTCACTTGAAAAGCCACAAATAACAGCCAAATAATCTTAGTTGAAAAAAGAAGGAAAGATTTAGAAGAAGTCCTAACCTTTTTATGTGTTGTTCTTTTTACTTTAATTAAGGGGACGAACCTTGAAAAGGAATTGAACCTTATTATAGCAAATAAGTAGTAAGAATAGAGTTTCAAGTGCTCAATAGATAACTATTTTATCTTAATTAATGGTTAAGAAAACATAAGTTTAACCTAATTTGGTATGGAATCTCACTATTAAGAAATAATACTAACTAGCTACTTTGAAAACTAATCGCAAAAGTTCCGAACTGGATTTGCGATGGATGGTTTTGCCTAGTAGCAACGCACTTTCGTTTTGTAACCATGTAAAGATGTTATCTCATGAATCTATCCACCAATGTAAAGGGCGCCAAGCATGTTTGAATCTAGTTAACTTTTAAGGATCGGTTTGAAATCCTTTTGTTTTAAACCAGTTAACGACCCCAACTAAGGGAATTAGAAATTGACATGAAGAACAAGTTAAGAGCTTTACACAAGATATTACAATTCCTTTAATAGTAAAGTCAGAGACCAGTAAACTTAGGCGATTGACTAAACGTTGTTGGTAACTTCGACATACATCGGTCTAACAGAAAACTATTTGGTTCTCAAATGACGGTAATAAAACGTTTTGTACTCCCTTAATAAGCTGTTTTCCTGAATTTACAGTTGTGATAGTTCAAAGCGCCTAAAATATCACGTCAAGACTCCAAGAAGTTTATTGTTACCAGACTCAGTGGACTTAAGCGCTGCGTCAGATTCCCATCTATTACCTCCAATTAAGTAGATATGTTGTTAGTTTATATAACAGTCCGGTAAAACAAATAAGTATTGATCCTCTATTAGTAGCATAGAGATTTTACTGTGCTGAAATAAAAAAAGACTGGGCAACCATTAGCATTGCGATAATAACTTTCTTCATATGCATCATAACACAATTATAAAATGTTCGATTGACTAGCTTTCTCAGCAATTACGAAGCTATGCAATTAGGAACTAGATCCAGCTACTTCAAGTGCCATAATGATGGTCAAAAAAGTTGTTTTCCCTATAATACGGACCTCATTGAAAGGAGAAAACATCAGTTGACGGGAAATGTTGTACACTATAATGAAAAAACGCACCACGTCCACCGATTTTAGCCTTGTGATACCGCGCTGGAAACCTCGGTCTTGAGATAGACTATAGTATATAGAAGTATACGCCTTTTCGGAAGTAGACCAAAAAATACCGAAGAAGTTTACTACTATTTTTGAATCTTTCACTATAGTCTGTATCAAGAACTATGTTTCCAAGCGCAGTATCCAAAGAATAGAGCAGAAATGTTGTTTAAAAATGAATGGAATCGGTGGATTAGGAGCCTTTTCTTCAAAAGAAGGCCCATTTTGGTATTTCTCTTCAGACTACTGCGCTGGAAACCTAGCTCCTGTAACAGAATATACAATATCATAAAAATAATTTAACATTGGTCCCAGTATTGGTAAACTATTTGAAAGGGAAGTGTAAACCCAGTATTTATAAAACAAAGGACTATACAACAACGATATTACTCAAAGTTGACACTTTTCATTCCGAAAAACTGAAAAGAATCCTCAAAAGTATTCAGATCCATAAAATCATAACATGTGATGTTTCAAGTCACTAGATTGGTTGAGCAAGTGCGCGTAATTGTTTGTTTTAAACTGCGTAGTTTCTGACTACTTGAAGGCATTCCGCGAAATCCACAAGAAATATTAGCAATAACTTTACAATTACACAAAAGCTATTATTATTGTGATACACTTTTATAACACAATAAAAATAATTGATTTTCTGAGAGAGAAAACGAAAACTAGCGTTTTACACTCTTTTACATCGCCAGCTTGTAATGAGCCGACACAATAAATTATCCGCTGCGGTTGCGCTGCCGAGAGCTTGCAAGAGAGATAATAAAGAAGATTTTTTATACTAACTAATAAAGTTTATATTAAAATATCTTAACAATGAAGTTGCTCACTCCAACCAGTACAACTATAGTTCTAGTTGTGGAATGGAATACTCCCCCCGAATCCACCCTGGCTCCCTTCTCAGAAAGGCCCAGTGGTATTCTGTGATCTCTTGTATTCTTGTTATCCAACCCTTTATAATGGGGCGGATTTTACTAATAAATGATTCATTCATATTCCTATTCAGCTACTGAAGAATACAACTGTTACCGCATTGTGTAATCTGCCCGCTGCCATTTCCTGTAGGGTGGGTCTTCGATGTTGCGACTCTCTCTTTCCAATGGTATTGGAGTAGAAATCAACGTGGGGGGTACAATCTATAGCATCGGCCCTGTAATAGCTTATTATATATAGATAAGGTATTTACTAAAATAGATTGTTGTATATAAAACTTACATGCTTCGCAGCGTCTCTACAGTTAGAACAGTATTTGTATGTCAAATTCTAAAATGCTAAATTTTAGTAGATACTTTATTATGATATTTCCAAATAAAATAAATATATTATTAAACTTTATTTTCTGTTAGAGTTTAAACTAAAATGAGTTTATCTGTGAAATCTCCAATTGTTTACAGTACAATATGAATGTTTTTAGTGAAAACTAGATTTACCCGCTATAATTGATCTGTATTTGACAGCCGATTATAATCACTGAGGGTGGTCCTCTTCAAAAGTTAGCGGTGACCACCCGAGAAGAAAAATAATAGAAGAATTATTCGAAGAAAAATATTAAACAAGAGTTTTTGTTTATTTTTTAACGATTGGAGTTTAATCTATGTGAATAGAGTTAAAGGTCTGACCATAGTGACCGCCCTTTTAGAAGGTACTTCTGTAACTACATATGGTTATTCGTTCTCTTAGACTAAACATCTGCTTGTATTGCTTATTTCTATTCCTTAATGGTCGCAGTTGATTGATCTTTTAAGACTTCTCCCTTCCACTTTCAAGGACTACTTCAGACGTCATTCATTGCGATCTAAGAACAGAACTTATAAACTTAGTCTGCCTACCTGAGAGAAAACAATCGGTAAAGAAACTTAAAATGGTTATTCTACATAGTTAGTTGATTCGCTGCTGCTCAATCTGTCTTTGTGTATTTGATACTAACTCCGGTACAAATTTATTCAGGTTTTCATTAAAATAGTAATTGATCAATTATAAATGAATTACTATCCGAATAATAAGTATCTTACAAAAATCATTGGTTCCAGTAATTACACACGCTATAGGTAAAGAACATTGCTAAACTGTTAATTAAATTAGATTCGGCTGGTATCAAACCACCCATCTCGATTATTTTAGTAATGAAAAGGCAAGCGATGTGTGGTCGCCGGATTAAAGTTTGTTAGTAATAATAAAAGGGGACTACCAGAGATCAGAACCGGCAAAATCCCAAAAAACCTCTCAGTTCTGACTTGGAGGTTTAGGAAAAAAGTAGGAAAAAAGATCCAAAACCCTCTAAAAATTGCACAGTTCTGTTCTCTGGTATTCCCAATAAAAGTGATCAGAGGGCAAGATAAGTGATTAGAACTATAATTATGGAATGAATCCCGTATAAATGTTCTTTTAATGATAATTATCAGCAATAACATATGTATATATTAGATGTGTTAGTTTCTCAATGTTTTATATTCCGTCACAATAAACAACATTTCTCCAAACCCAATATTATAATTTTTTTAAACAAAACGTTTCTCCATTGGGATTTTATCTATTTCGGGTTGCGGATCTATATTTAGTAGTTGCCGTCTTTTGTTTTTCAAATAAGATCTATTCCCCAAACGTCATTTTAAGTTCATATATTTTAAGAATAAGTTGAGAATTCTGTAGAGTTCTCTTTCTTTATAAAACCCCTTATTGAGTTCGGGTTCGTTCAAGATGTGACGTGCAAATACCAATAAAGATACACAATCATTGTCGCAAATTATGCAATAAATTCTGTAATTTCGCACATTTTTCGGTTTTTCAAATCAAATATGCGTTATATTCCCTTTTTTTCTTAATGTATCGTTAAAGTTTTTTAAAACAACAATTTTCTGTTTGAAATTGAGTACTTAGGGCGCAAAACCCTGTCGAGACGCTTCGCGCTTAAAGACCACCCCAGGGATTACCCATCCTAAAATGACTTGAAGGGTCGAGGGCCCTCACACCATGATATCATCTGAGCCCACCCACTATGACAAGAGTCAAATCAACAGCTCTTGGAATCACTCGAATCCCTGCTGAATTCAGGAATGGAGATAAAATAAAAAGCATAGAAGAATCCTCTGCCGGTGTTTGAGACATCATGTTACCCACATTAGCTTTTTCTTAATAATATTAGCCTCCAAGTATTAAGTATATTAAATAATATTTTCTATAACACGACCTAAGACCTAACACAAATTTGAAATTGTAGTTAGTGTTTTCCGTAAAATAAAAGCCCATCTATAAAATCATCTTCAATTATTGTAGACCAAAAGTTATATCACTTCATAATATTTTAATTACATAGTTTAAACAAAATGGAACACTAGTTATAATGATAATAGTGTAATACAGCAACTTAGATAGCATAGTTATAGCATAGTTTTATTTGCAATCTATATTTTGACATACGTTATTATAGTTAATTTGAAAGTTATCACTGGTTTTTCTTCAATTCTTGGATAATTAAAAAGTTTAAATGAGTTGAAAGAGTTGAGCTTTGTTCAGTGTACACTCGCTTACGTATGTTACTAGAAAGCTTAGATTAAAAACAAATAATATCACATATAGACTACTGAAAAGAGCGTTTATAGACGTTCAAACATCCATCATAGAACTATCAAACAACCAAGATTATTATTCCTCAGTTATACCAGCCTCCTTTACCCTTTTAGCTATTATATGGATAAGTATTCTAACTGTTATAGCCCATATAATTATAGTTACATCTATCTTTACTTATTACTTATGAATATAGTGAATTCCCAGTAATTCGTATGTACTTCAAACTTCGGAAACAAATAGTCTTTTAAAAACTTTTTGATAATAATCTTCTAAAATTAATGAATTAATTAATTATTATATATCTAAAGTTTCGCCAACACAAAAGATTATAGATGCGACAGCGTATCAATCACTTCAGGAATTCTTTGAAGGAACAAGGAAGTGATCTTGTTTTAAATCTATTTATACTTTTACTATAAAACATTTATTTTTTAGACCTAGGAATGTCTATTATATAGACAAAATATACTAGCACGTGCAGTATTAATAATAATAAAACGACGCTCATTATTGCAACAGGTTGTCGATACATTTTCATTCTTTCATTTATAGAGATTATTCACAGACCACAATGTTATCTACAGTTCTAACAATATTTTATAACTAAACATTTTTATTAATTAAATAAGTCTATATTTAAAGTCAACTCTCAAATGTGAGCAGATCATCTTTTTATTTATTTGACAGCTATATATATATATATATATTTTGTTTCTTTTAAAAGAGAGTTCACCTTTTAAATTGCAATAATGCCCACCCATCAAGACAATCTATTATCACTTTCGATTTGTATCTAATTCATCTAGCGATCAATTTCACTTGTGTTATTCGCTTATACTCGCTTTATACGTTTGGATCTGCCCAGTTTTAATTATTCATTTCTTAAATTATATTTAAAATAATTTATATATAAAAGTCCATATATTGTTTTTAGGACTGGAAAGTATCCGTTGTTATATATAAATAAATAGAGTACTGTGTCCAACCGTTGATTATTCATACAATGTACTATATTTACTTTATACTCTTTAAGGTCTTCTTATTTTTCATCAATTTCATTTGATTTTCTTTCACCTTCAAGTCACTCGTGACTCAATTTTCGCTGTTAACTTTTTTAAAGTGAAATTTTCGCGTACAAACCCGCTTAGACGACAACTTTTCAACATTTTCATATCCGAAAATGGCGCTGATTAACAGAATACAATAGAATATTGTTGTTAGCTAAAATAATAACTCATTTATATTAAATTCAAATTTTTTAGTCTTTCAAATATTAAATATTCCCTTTGAGATTCTGCATTTTATGGTTTACCCCTAGTTAAATTAGTTAATGGAGACCTAAATTAGAGACAGCAGTACAGAAATATATTGTTTATAAGTAACCGAGTTTGTCTTATGTTCGTTGTACCGGAAACTGTGCAACCTGTTCAGGATATGTGGTAATATATATTTTTCTTATAAAACATTTTTGACTTTATTTATCTCCCCCCCCCCCCCCATACTTGCCAACTTATGTATCTGCATTTTTCACTTAAAGTTTAATCAGTGGCCGTAGTAGCGTAGAATTGTCTCAAGGGAAATACATAGACCTCTACTAAGAGTAGTAAGCTATGTGGGCGACCACCTGAATACTATATTCTAAAATATTTAAATATGTATTATTATAGTTATATTCTCTTGAGAGATTTGTTGAACATATAATAACTTAATTCATATGTTAGTTTGTTTAACAGAAAGAGAAAATGAGTTTACATTTGTATTCGCTAAAATAGTTTACTACTTTTATATTTTTGTAATTTTTATAGTTTTAGTTGTAATATTAAGTGTCTACTAGGTATATTTTACAGTAAATGTCTACTGTTGAACATATTTGAAGGGTTCATTTAAAAGAAAAAGAGAAGTTATTATTTAACAACATAAACAAACAATTAGAATATAATTAAGTAGTTATTCTAAGGTTTTTAAAGACTATAGAGAACATTATTTACAATATGAACATGTTTGTTTTTAGCTACATTTTTCTCAATTGTTCCGGCGAATAAAATTCTACCATATAAACTTATTAGTGAAACTATTTAAAGAATGCCACCAACATGTTTTTGGTGACTGTTAATTTGTACGCAGATTATTGGTTATCGTCGTTGATTGGTGGTTCGTCCGTGGTTGCGTATTGTTGGGCTGCGGTTTTTTCGCAACGTCGGGTTATAATATGTTACATCGCGACTGTAGCGCCGCACAACGGCGCCACCGTCACGTACTCGGCCCCACCCAACATGCACAAAACCCCCCAAGTAGAAATATCTAACATTTTGTAAAAGATTATGTCTAAGGCTAAATTGGTTGTAAGAATATTCATTTATAAAAATAATTTTTAAAAAAACAAGTTTTATCAAATTTAAAGCCTGTAACCTATAGGTAAAGACTAAAAGATTTAAGAGCAACAATTAGCATTTGTTTGCATAAAACAATTATTTTTAGAATGCATAGATGTATTGTATGTATTGGGAATGTCTGTCTTACCAATAGTTATGTTTTAGCCAATCTATTATGTTTTTATCTTTATATCTATGCTATTTGTCCGCTAGATGATCGTTCATTTCTTTTCTTCATTCCACTCTTTTACATACAAACAATCGCCTATTTGAATTTCAGCACCTCCGCTCCCATTTATCACAACGGCGTTGGTGTCATTTCACAGCGGTAGGTCCTTCCCTTAATCTGTGAGGACAGCCAGCTATACAGACTGAGATACTCTTCAGTTTGCCTTCCGCAACTCGGCAAGTACCCGCGGTTGTGCAAATTGTGTCCGTTAGAGAAGGCGGTATCATAAATCATCCCGGGTAGGGGATGAGTTTGACCGCAGTCGTATGCCCAAACTTCGACACAATTCTATATTCTTATTCGTGTTTATTGCTTTATTTGCTATAACAATGGTAGTTTCTAACGCTAATGTGGAAATGGACAAGCCCTCTACCTCAATGGCCCATGCGGACACCCACGAAGATTACGGTATTATTAATTATAATATATCCTATAATGACCAATGAACATTCACTGCAATTTCGTCGTTTCTCATTAGAAATGTATCTTTTTCAATGATTTATTACTAGAAAATCATAAACGAACTATCCAAAACATCAGCCTTAAAACAATCAAAAAATAGATATAAGACTAAAGAATAAAATTGTAACTAATAAAACTAACATTATTATTCGTATTTAACATTTATATTCATATTTTTAGACTAAAAAACATATAAACTATATGATATAGTTCTCCGGTTTTATTTATTTTATTGTGGATTGAAGTCTAGGACGATGTTAGCAAAAGTTACATTCAAATAATCATAAACTTATTAATTATTAGATTTATCTTATAATAAATAATAAGATGTATTTAGACGGACATTCTCGACTTCGACTACGGGCTCACCGTAGACGGCATCGACACCGTGGTACGGCTACAGAAAATGATGAACTCTTTGATATGTTAACTAGGGATCTAGATGGAAACGTAGAGAAAACTCGAAAAACAAAGGTATTATTTATAACTTAATTACTTTATAAAACTATTTACATTTTTTTCTGTTACCAGAACATTCATTGGTTTAGTTTTACTAGTTGTTGTTATTTTGGTTTACTTTGTTATCTATCTTCTTATAATAGTATTTACTATTAAAACAAGTTTATATCTTCTTTCTTACTCTAAATAGAAGACATTCCCCCCTACTACACATTATTAAATCATTTAATACTAGTAAACAACATTCCAATACTTAACAGGGATAGAATAGCATAATTATATATAAAAAGGTTTACATTTAATAGTTATTCAACATTTCTTTTGTAATAATGCAATGCACAGACTGACAGTAACATTTTTAGAATATTATACCGACCCGACGTGAGAAAAATGAGGTGCTATGTTCAACAGAACGACGAACAATGGATTTAAACAGTGAACGAGAAGAGTTTGAACCACCGTTTATTGTAGAAGAAAGGTGTTTAAACACTGTAGATTATGAGAAAGGCGTCACACAATCAATTATCGAACAGGTAGGTATTCTAGACCACCTATCAACAATACTATATATCTATATTGTTTACTGTTGTCTAGTTCAGAAAATCAGCTGCTACTAACTTTAACATCGATAATCCACTTAACGGCAGTGCAGGTCTTTTGTTTCACTTCGTATGTGTTCTTTTGCCTTTTAATAATCCCAAGAGTAGAGTTTAGTAGAATATAAATGTGCAAAAACGATGTTTCGGCTTAAAGTGTCGAATTTCAGCTAGAATTTGACAAATGTGTGAAACTACAAAGACTCTCCTCGTTTAAAAACCTTTGGAATTTTTCCGTAAAATGGGTTAATATGGGGTCTAAACGAAAACTCTTAAATTGTTATTTACATAGTTTAGAAATGTGTGCATGATCTACTGCGATGTGTTCAACGTTACGGCGAAGTGAGTATATATATAATATATATATATATATATATATATATAATAGTAAGAAAACTGGGTGGTCCTTATTATTCCGGAATAAGCTTTATTCTTGATACATTCTGAAGATAAATTATTAGTTCCATTTCTTTCAAAGTGGAAAATATCGTTTTATTTTGCGAGTTTACTTCCTGTTAACACCTTTTGTATCTTTTTATCAAACGTTTTTCCGTTTTTGCGCCATCCTGCGGTTACCGGTGTCATCTGTCATTTGTCTCTATATCTCACACATAGAAAACTATCGAATAAGATTCAGAAGATAAGCAAACTGTTTGAGGGTTACAGTTTATATATTTCATCTACAGGATAGAACAGTTATTCCATATTAAACATTTGAATACTTTTAAAGTTTATTCCACATGTTTTACTATAATTCTAAAACTTTGCTTAGTAGATGACAGCGTGTTTTTGTAAACGACATTGGTTTATTATGGTGCGCGTAGTGGCGCAGCTAACACGTTGTTGACCAATAAATTAAAAGAAACGCCATATATTTAAGGCAGAAGAAAACTTGTTTGTATCTCACTTTTAATAGATAATAATTATAGATATAATCTTAGTCTTAATACACTGTTTTCGGAGAACTTCCTAAGATTAACCTTCAATTTTAAGACATTTGAAACTGCATTTTCTCTAGTTACATCTTCTGTTTGTAAGACCCTTTTACAATAATTACTTAAGTTATCAAACACATATTTTGTTATCAAAGTTGTTACATAGAAAGAAAGTTAATATAAAACAATTCCATAGTTTTTTTACAATTTATAATAGTACAGAAGTCATTCTAAGTGTTGTTTATTACAAATAGTTAAATACTAGACATTTCTTCCTTGTTTGATATGGCAGTTGATATACAGAGAAAATAACAAAAAAACTGCGCAAAATATCGACAGCCCTGTGCCAAACATGTTTTTTCTATCTGTGAGAGACTAAAAACCAATTGTTAGGGGTAGACACTGAACTTATTACATTTAATTATAGTAACTCTGGAATAACCTAAGGTAAAAAGGTTAGTAATATTCACAAAATGATTTACTTCCAAAAGTGGAACCACCAGGTTTGGTTATTCACCTAAAACGTTTATAAGCAAACTAAATTATAGAAGAAATTAAATATTATTCTATTTAAAGTATATTACAGGTACATGTTTCGCGACGTCCCATTGGCTCAGCTCACTGGATTCCCCATACATTAAGGGATATTCCTCTTGGTTGTGACTGCATGTGGCCAGTCGATAAATATGGACATCAAGAACTCTAGTCTACAACCATACAACTATATTCACAGTATATGTCTCGCAACATATTTTCACCTTAGGTGGTCTAGAAGACTTAATTAAAACCTCCCATTACGTTTAATACATTCCCGTTTGGTGCTTTTTGTGTGTGATATACTAGGCTAGAGGAGAATATTTATATTTAATTGGGTTCACCTCCCTCTATGGAAACAATCTATTTCGTGCTTTGATTGCATACAGGTGTAAGCTGTCTGTGGGGTTCCCCTATAGATTAATTAACTGTGCCGTAGGTCGGCAAACCTCACATCTTCGCTGGTTGACTTAGATTTAACAAAGTGTTAGTACAAATAGTTTTGAGAAAGAAGCTACTATAATTACTTCTGTTAACCATTTTATGATATTTATTCTGTTGTTAGAATCGCACGCATCGTGTTTGCTCGCTTCACTTATTATTTTGTTAATAAAGAATTGCTTCTTTTCTTCGTGTGTTTGTGTATATACTATAAATAAACTTAAAATATGGGATAGTTCTTACATTTTGGGGCCATTGTTGTAGGTATGCTGTAACTATTCTTTTTAGCACTAATATTGAATATCTATAAATGTAGAATGTAAAATTGATTTTCTATCTATTGTAGAACTAATAATCGATAGCTTGTACAAAAAATAGATATAACAATACCACCTACTGAGAATATTCCCTTTAACATGTTTGTAATTTGTTGTTGTTAAAAGTCAACAGTTGCATTTCTTTTTGCTAATCTAGATGGCACAGAATGGGGTCGTCCGCTGACTTCTTTCGGCCACCACGTTTTATCTTCAATTTATCTACTTTTTCATCTTTTTCTGTTTAAGACCGAGTTCACAACCATTTCAACACCAACTCAGACCACCCTGCTAGCTAAATCAAAATGCCCAGTGACGGAGTAAGTTTTTAGCCTTAAAATAACTCACAGTCTCCCAAGTAAACTGAATGTTGTACGAAAACGTGTAATGTTACGCGGATTCCGTAATCACTGAAGAGTCCGCCCTCAGCTGTAGACCTAACTGACAGAATATATATATATATATATATATATATATATATATATATATATATATATATCTGTATTCAAACAAACTATATATAAACTTAGCGTGAATGTATCTCCATTCATATTGGACAAGCAGGAGCTCAGATAGGCAATGCTTGTTGGGAATTGTACTGTCTAGAACATGGAATAAACCCCGATGGATTCATAGGAAGCCAGATCGATCAGAAAACACTAGATAGTCAGGTATGCCTTAATATTATTATTATTTCGGCATAATAGTTCTCAGTAAAATAGTTTCAGCCTAGATTAATAGTTGGGCTAGAAGAATATATAAAAGAATCGATTTTGTTGTATATTCCTTAAAGCCAATTTGCTTGCAGTCTCTACAAGCCTTCTACTCGGAGTCAAGTAATGGAAAATATGTGCCGCGTGCTATATATGTAGACCTCGAGCCAACTGTCCTAGGTAATAATAATGAAAGAATATAGTTTTCTAACTAATAAACTATATGATATTGCTATAAATTCAATCAATAGCAACCTTATAAAAACTTACTAAAACCAAGAAGTACACAAGACCTAAGCGGTGTTTATTTGTAGATGAGATTCGCTGTGGGATGTTTAGCCATCTTTTTCATCCTGACCAGATCATAAGTGGTAAAGAAGATGCCGCTAATAATTATGCTAGAGGACATTATACCATTGGAAAGGAACTTATTGATGTGGTTTTAGAGCGCATAAGAAAACAGGTAATTAATTAAGTTTGTGGGTGGTCTGAGCACATTTCTGATAGTTCACGGACGAAGCTGTGCTAATATAATGTGTATTAATTTAGACTGAGAGTTGTATGGGACTACAGGGTTTCCTTGTATTCCATTCCTTTGGAGGTGGTACTGGCAGTGGATTTAGTTCTCTTCTAATGGAGAGATTAAGTGTCGAGTACGGAAAAAAGAGCAAGCTGGAGTTCAGGTAAAAATAAAATAACATATGCGAAACTATCTGTCTTTATCAAAGATGATATAGTAGTAAAACTCTCAATGTATATAATAGTATAATAATATATTTATAATTTAAGTATATATCCTGCACCGCAAGTCTCAACAGCAGTAGTAGAACCCTATAACTCCATTCTCACTACCCATTGTACCTTGGAACATTCGGACTGTTCTTTTATGGTGGATAATGAAGCCATTTATGATATATGTAGAAGAAACCTTAATGTTGAGGTATAGATTCATTGTTTACTTACAAAACTAATAATTATATACATCTTAAATTTAATTTAAGAGTAAATTAGATAAACTCTAATAATATTTTCTAGCGTCCTTCGTACCGTAATCTAAATCGTTTAATCGCACAAATAGTCTCTTCGATCACTGCTTCACTTCGGTTTGACGGGGCACTGAACGTGGATCTCACGGAATTCCAGGTTAGTTTATTTCTCAATTATATATATGATATAACCAGAAAACACAAAAGTTAACAGTAACTTTTTAATGTATATATAATTGTTCTTCAGACTAATCTTGTGCCATATCCCCGTATTCATTTTCCATTGGCTACCTACGCACCAGTCATCTCCTCTGAAAAGGTTTGTTAACTTAAATGTCACGGTGGCCCGTGAATCCTGAATTAGTTAATTGGGTGGTATATACTAGGAAAGCAAACTCATGCGAAAGTAAATCTTCTTAATAAAATAAGTATTAATACTTTGTTTAAACATGTTAATTAATTACAGGCCTATCACGAACCGTTGTCGGTTAACGACATAACACAAATGTGTTTTGAACCTCACAACCAAATGGTTAAATGCGACCCCCGGAAGGGAAAATACATGGTTTGTTAATATTTTTATATTTTATATCTTAATACAAATTAATATTGATGAACCTCACAGTAAGAAAAGTGGAGCAAAAGTAGGCAATGATTTAATACACTGAGTCACTACCGCTGGAACAATTATATTAGTTTGAGAACTAACAAATAACAAAATAACTATTATTCAATGGTCTTTTATTTGATCTATTAATATTCTTAGGCGGTCTGCCTGTTGTACCGTGGAGATGTGGTTCCAAAAGATGTGAATGCTGCAATAAACTCGGTTAAGACTAAACGAGGAATACAGTTTGTTGACTGGTAGGTATATTTATTATGTTATTACATTTTAAACTGTTTTAGGTGTCCAACTGGATTTAAGGTTGGAATTAACTATCAGGCTCCAACATCAGTGGACGGAGGTGATTTGGCAAAGGTAGATTGGATAAATGCTTATTATTTTAATGTTAGCTGTTGACTGACTCTTTAGAATGGCATTAGAAGTGATATTATAGTAGAAATACCGGATTTATCTAACTGACTTTCAAATATTATAATACCGCACAATCGGTTAATGAGTTAAAATAAACTAAAAATAATTTAAGGTTCATCGTGCTGTTTGTATGTTGTCTAACACTACTTCTATTGGAGAAGCATGGGCTCGACTGGATCATAAATTCGATTTAATGTACGCAAAACGAGCATTTGTACATTGGTATGTAGGCGAAGGTTAGTCTTTAAAATATAAAGTATTATAACAGATAAAGCTTAACTATCGTATAGTTAGGTTAAAACAGTGATACTCTTCAAGCACTAATGTTTTCTTTGCTGTAGGTATGGAAGAAGGGGAGTTCACTGAAGCTAGAGAGGATCTTGCTGCCCTGGAGAAAGACTACGAAGAGGTATGCAACAAAACACTATATATTCATATATTACTTATCATATATGAATAATTTAAGTTAAAGGCACGGTACACTCAAAAAATCATTTCAAATTTTATCATTTAAGATTAACCTGCTTGAAAAGTTATTGAACATGATATAAATAACAAAAAAATTGATCAAAAATGAACGACTTTATGGCTAATTGAACTTTTGGTGTTTCTGGTTGCACCTTAGACGAGTACTGTAGGATTATTTGGAAGTAATATGGTAGAAACTCCATTAAATTAATGAGTTGCCACAAATTCTTCGCGAAACAAGGGGTTTTCAACCAAAATAATGGTAGAAATGTTTTTAGTTTTTAAATTTTGGTTCAATTTGACGAGTTATACAAGGTTTATAAATTTATGCAATTGCCGCATGCTAACCAAAACCCCGCCCACTGACAACCTAAGCATAGGGTAGCAAAATTTTTTAAATGACCATAACTTCGTTCAAACAAAGCATAAAAATTGGCAGGTCAATTTTGGGTGTACCGTGCCTTTAAGTCCAGTAATTCCTGTCCTTTCTAGGTAGCTCGCGACAGTGCATCATTGGAAGAAGATGAATTCTAACTGAAGAATTATGACAACTGCCAATCATATTGTTATTTTATACATATCTATTCATGACATTTGACCTACCACATAGTTATATATACGTAATAAATCAAATCTGTATTACCCAGAATTGCAAATTAATTTCCAACATCCACTATTTCTGCAAAAGTTATAGTAAGATCCTAGAATAATAATGGAGTCTTAAAAATTAATCTCACCATAAAGGCTCTGAAAGTTTCCGAAATACGAAAATATACGCAAAATTGCATAAAAATACGCAAATAACACTCCATTATTGCTCTTGAATCAGACTATAGATGTGTTGGATACTTTGATATTCATAGAAACTTAGTATAGTCAGCGCCAAGAGTAATAATGGAGTGTAAAGAATTCAACACTCGTCTGAGCCTCTTTTGCGAGCACCGCGCCAGCATCTGGCGGCTACTCTCCGTTCAATCATATACTTTGCAAGTATACGCGTGCAATTTGCCTGCAGGTACGGTGTTAAAAATCCTAATAATACGCAAGAGACACTCCATTATTACTCTCGGGGCGCTGACTATATTACTTTAATAGAATAGTAAGAATATAATTGCTATCAGTATTTAGTAGATATTACGTGTTTTATGGTATGATAATGCTGCTGCTGCAAGCGGTGTTATAACACTCACAGTAATTCGCTAGCCGGCAGCAGTTCTTATTTAAGACTGCTTTGTTAAATAGTCTCTCATCTTATTTCTAGCAGATAAGACCTAGTAGGGTAGCTTAAATGTGCGAATTAGCAGTTTTAAAAGAGAGTCTATATACACTGAATTAGTAATGAGGGATCAATCACCCGATATTATTAATTTAACTAGAAATCTTAACTGTTCTGAGGATGTTAGAGAGAAGATTTTAAACTATGATTCTCTTAAATATGAGGTTGGTTAGACTTTTATTTACTTCTAAGGTGTTCTATTCTTATGAACTCTTGTTTTTTATTAAAATTACTGTTATTTGTTGTTATTTCGGCAATTGAACTTTTCCTTTTTCCGAGTCTAACATTTCTGGCTAAATAACTTATTATACATCTTATTATTTCCTTCTCTACTACTCATGGTTTATAGATGAACAGTTTCTTTCTGATCTATAGTCAGAATCCCAATCGAATATTCTTAAAACACTGCAAAGCTACTTTTATATAGAAAATAACCACTTCGTCTTGTACTTTTGAAATATCTAAAAAATAAAGAATTATTTATGTATTTGTAAATTTGTATATTAATACTGAGATTATACTAAGAGTACACTAAGATATTTTTCGAGGCGAATTGTTACTAGACATTGTTAATCCGAATACAATTGCAATGATATGCTTTACCTATATAACTTCAACAATAGTCCTAACTTAGAAGAACAGTTTGATCGTGTTCCTTTTGTTGCTTGCGTCATATTTTCGTCACTGCTTCTTTCAGAAGCCGGCGGTAGTCTTTTATAATCAGATTATTTATGTATTAACGGGGCTTAATTCAACATTCCTGTCCAGGAAGGGGGCGACTAACGCGCTCTATTGATAACAAAACTATCTAGAATAATCAATAGACAACTGTCTACTAATAGTGGCTCTAGTGACTCAATGGACATCATTTATATAAAGGAGATTAAAAATAATAATGAAGTTATTATAATATTGTATATCTTGGAAATAAGCATATGAAAGATAATAAAGAACTATTGAAATAAACTTCCTAATTATAATCAATCTTCCTTTTTTAGCTAGTGAATACCGTGATACCAGTGCTTACAATAATACTGAGTATAGTTGGACTAATTGTAAACGGGATTTTTATATATTTAACAATTAAAGGCATCAGAGAGAAACTATTACCATTTAAGGTAAGTTACATTTGAAAATACCGTAATATGCTAGTTATATTAAAAGTTTCTTTTAAGTGTTACGGACGAACTCTTTGTAAAAACTAATACTATTTTGGTTAATTTGCAAAGAGTATTTCCATAAGAATAATGTTTTTGTATATCGTCTGTGCCGAGAATCAATTATTTTAGATATATATTACAATATATAATTCTTATTTTTAGGGTTATTCACTATTGTTAAATAGAACTTTCACAGATGTATTAACCTCTATTTTAACACTTATTTTTGTCTCACTGCATAAATTCACACAGATTACGGATCCTTCCATTTATCCTGATGTGAGTTCGTATTTTATATTTAATTATATATTTAATTGTTTTATTTATTCACCAAACCTTGTACATACGTCGTCAATTTCTCGTTTATCAGGCCGTAAAAATGTTGGTTCCCACGATAAATTTTTGCACGTCAGCTATAACTTTTGGGAAAAGATCCGCATTCTAGTAAAACTAAGTGAATACTAAATATGGAAGTTAATAGACCTTTAAATCTTTGCAGTAGCGTCTGTCACATATTAAAACTGATAAAATATAGAAAAAGCTACGACAAGAGTTCAAAGATAGCAAAAGAAAATGTCTGAGCAAAGTAATACTTAGTATGAACAAGTTATTTGCTTGCTCGGGTCCGGTTCCGTTCAGTATATAAATGATAATTTGCTGGATTTATGTATTTGTAAGCAAAGTTTGCAGGCATATCGTAATCAGACATTGATCGACATGGACTATCTAATTCCCCATGGAAGAGGTGTCTTTACCTGGTTGCTAACTCTTGACTTCTGGGCAGCTGCAGGATGTTATGCAGTACTTGCATTGCTTATGTTCATTGCTGTTAGATATCCTATGTTACACTATCAACTTCCAGATAGGCATGTAGGTCCGTTTACATCATCCAAATCACAATTATATATCTATACATTCATTACAAATGTTTATTGTTCGTCGTTCGGTAAACGAGTTCTAGTCAAATGATATAATGAGCGCCTATTGTGATGTATTGTAGTTTCTAAAAACATTGTGCATGCTTCTTTCGTTTTGCGTCAGCAGCTCGATCAACGACGTGGCATCCAAAGAACCATCGGTATTGTAAAACGGGAGAAGATATACGTTTAAATATAACAAATGTTTTTCTAAATGTAATAATAGAAAAATAGTTTAATAGTCATTATAACTGTGAATATTGACATTATTTAATAGAACTCGGGTCGAAAAAAGTACCGCAATTATCCTATAGTTGCTTCTAATTTTCTTTATCAACTAAACCCCGTTTACTGTTTGAAGGCCATATTGCAAATTTAACTCCTAAGCAAGGATAGCTCATAGTTCCGCTTGTTTGCCGGTTTATTTAACGGAAAAACAACTGAACTATACTATAAACATAAATTTCAATCGATCGCTTGAATACTGTAACAATTTAAATATACGCCATTTAGTCATAATTCTTATCTTTAAACATAAAAAGATCATTTATGTATTTCCCTTTTAAATTTGTGAGCGAAGTGCAAATTTTAACTCCGGAATGGTTGGGAATTTCATAAAAAGCCCAACTTAAAGTTCGGAAATGTCTTGTAAGATTTAAAAAAAAGATGGTCAATGTGCTAAAATTCTGGAAACCAGTCTAAGGGGCGGGAAAAGGCTGGGCCGGGCCGAAGTGTCTAAACCTCGACCCGTGGAATCTTAAGCCCTGAATAGTCTGATTTCGATGTTACTTCCGGGAGATCATCTATGCCTTTTTATATAACCTGTTACTGTCCACTGACAAGGCTAAAACAGATATTTTTGTCATAAGATAACAAATTATTATTTAAATTTAAAGTGCTTTAACAAAAGAAGTAAAATATTGCTTTCTATTTATGAGTACAATATTCGAAGTCCCAATGTATATATTACTATTCTTTGGTAACTAATAGTAAGTGACTATATATGACTCCTAGTTCGTTGTCAATAGTGTCAAGTTGAACAATTTGAGCAGACTGTATAATAAGAGTCTAACTAGTTACATGTATAAATTAACTATAACTATAATTTAGTGTATGTGGGTGCTGGAGTATGGCTAATCGGTCTTATTTATGCTATTGTTGTCGTTTCCGTCTCCTCTAACAACGCCTTTAATGTGTTCAATGACAATGCAGATGACGAGGGACTGATCAGGGTACAATAAATATCGATCAATAACAATCAGTTATATAAAAGAAATGTAACCAATAGTATGCGAACAAATTGATCGGTATTATAGTAGATAGTGAATAATAATGGCAACTTATCATTACAATTTTATAGTATAATACGCTGCTTAAGTGGTTACCGGTACAGTGTTACAATAAAACTGTATATTTTAGTGGTCTGTGAGTACTTCGGATTATATTCTTAGCATTGCTAACCTTATTATTATATGTGTTGCTATGACTATTGTCGCTACCTCATATACACTGATTGTTATTTATTTACGACAGAAAAGTAGGAGTCAAGGTACGTGAGAATGATTAGCTACAGTAACCCAGCTACCGTAACCACAGCAGTTACACCTCAGTGAGCATCACAGTGGCATGTATGGTCCTTTTACATTAAATGACATTATATTCACATTGGCTGCAATGAAAACTAAATTCAAATGAAGTGCTAAGCACAGATGATCAACTTTCTTTTAGGGGACGCTTCCATGCACTTTGCTTCAATAACCCGTATATTTCTAAATGTCTTTGCTTATTTTATTTCCTCTATAGTAATGACTGTCTTTGTTGCTTATCCAATTATACTAAAAAGTCGAATTGACAAACTAAACGAAGAGCAGGACGAGGTAGGTGCACCTAACTTCACAAAACTACCGAATAAAGCCTTTCTTTAAACTGGCCAGTAATTAAAAAGTAATTTATTTCCTGTATTCGCACATATCACACAATAACTGTAGATTTCTTCTGAGCAGGGTTTCGGCCATTCATTCCGGAATCTTCTGAGCAGATACGGCTCCTTTCTAACATTCAGTCTTCGGGTGCAGGAAATATGGGATAAATAAGCTGCTGTTTTCCCAAGCCTTCTGCAGCTACGGGGAATCGAACCCACAGCCTCAAATCCTCACGGATTCAGAGACCGCTGCTTTAACCATTAGGCTAAAGCACAATAGGCTAAAGCAACCTGCCAGACCAACAGTATGACAAAAATGTAGCAAACTTAGTTCTTAACAACGAAGTAAAGTGAATACCACTAGTGTGTAGTTGAGCATTCAGTAGTATAATAACAGTTGTGATGAGTTGGTGCTTTGTCCTAATCTATTAATATTGTAGGCGTCAACCTGCCAGACAGTTGTCGATGCTTATAAAACAGGCTATCAGATGGCGCAGCTTACAACGGCAGCTATGACACTTTGGCAGATACGGATGATACTAGACCCCATTGTTAACATTTGTGTAGATGGAAAGTTAGTCAATATTATCACATAATAGAAATAGTATTGGGAATAAAATAAGGCTGTATTTTTCAAGTTTGCATTAGGTGCTATATAGGAATGGATCTGATTCTGAAATTAAACTTTAACAAAACTCATTTTATATGATATTCGATATGCAAGACATTTAGGTTCAAACAGTTATGGAAGGACAATTGTTGTACGGAGCTGCCAAAGTGGCAACCTACACTGAGGTACTCTTATTGCTAACTCTCCTTAAACCTACAATTATTTTAGATATTCAACTGAAACTTCGTCCGAATTTCTTCGCAAATGCGCTGAGAGGAACGTCTATCCAATATCAGTGATAAGTGGTCGTGAGTTTTGAAACATATTATACGTTAAAGCCCATTTAAGCCCGTTTTCGGGCTGAAAACGGGCTTTTCGCAGTAACTCTCGTCTTAATTATTCAAACTGTCTGATTTTTTGGTATTATTTTTATGAGAAATAGTTCTAAGCTCACTGAAAAAATTAGCTAAATCTGAGCTCTGTAAAAAAATTATTCACTAAAACCCGATAAGCCAATTTTTTCAAAAAGAGCAGAAACACCCATCTCTAATTTTTTTGAAAGCCATTGTTGAATAGTCGTCCAAGGCAAGCCATGATTTTTATGCAAATATTTTTATTATTAGTATTTAATATATTAATGTATAGTATACCATAGCCATGGACGACTTTTCAATAATGGCTGGCCATTGATGAGCATGTCTATTGTTTTGGATATTAAAATGAAAAGCACGCTCTACTCAAAAGCTTTTTGCTTATTTTATTGCTTCAATCGATGAAGCTTCTGATTATAAAAGTGACTACGTTGATCCGAAATTTTCAAATTCATTTGGAGCAAAGTTATGAGCTTTTAAAAAGTTTGAGCTTTTTAAAAGTTTGCCAAAGTTTGCTTAGAGTAGTAGCTTACTATTATATAGGGTGAACTTCTAATAAACTTACAGATAAACAGATGAACAGATAAATTCATCTGAATTACCAGCGTTTTATTGAAGCTTGACTCTTTTCATAAATAACTGTAACTCAAAGATTTAAGATTTTGATTATGTGTTACAT
>JAQGAV010001174.1:0-22946 GCA_034691345.1 Phasmarhabditis papillosa | reverse complement strand
CCGATCTCTTTTGGAGAACACGCAACACGTTAACCGATTTTACTTTCATTTTTTATAACACTGCGCCCCGCTCGTGATACCGCGCTGGAAACCTAGGTCTTGAGATGGACATCTAGGTCATTCTTGTTTTATACGAGTGATACAGAAAATAATAGTTTTTTAAATAATCCTCATCCTGAGTTTCCTAATTACATAGTCTAATTATAGTAGTTTAAAATGAACTAAAGATGCTCTGGTTGGCCCCCGTGGGATATATGCAAAACAATGCTTTGTTTTTATAGAAGCAAGCAAATATGACTATTATAATTTGACAGAAAGGACAAGCGCTCCGTCATATATTCACTGGTGCTGCGATCCAATAAAGGAACTACTTATGTAACCTGTACTGTGATCCAAATATTATTGAACGGAATAATATACTTATTAAAAATATCCTTATAGCTTTTTAAAAGCTATATAAATCTTTTCTTACCTTGTTCGTAGTCCAAATCCATGTCGTTCATTTCGAATATCGATACATCTATTAACTTTTCAACATCAATTGCCACATAAGTACCGAATAAACTAAGCAATTGCTGAGGATAATCCTCTTTTATAACAAATAAACGACATATTAACTTATTGTTACTCGTCATAATGGGAAAAGTAGATCGAAGGGCATCTGAAAATGTATGCTTTGATTATGTCGCTGTGTTTGCGTAGCAGTCGCATTTTGGTCCTTGGCGATGCTATCGTAAAATATATTGAATAAGTTCATTTTACTTGAAAGAGCGAAAATTTGTAGTGAAACTGTTTTTAGATGACAGAAAAATAATGATTTTGAACCTAATTACGCTCCTTTAAACTAAAGTAGACGTCTTCGCACCCAACTTCTTAACAAACTACAGTAACCCGAGCCAAAATGAACCAAAATGAATGGGAGCGCGCATCTTTGAACCCAACTATCTTGAATGCATACAATTTTGGATTTATACTTCCTTAGAACTTTTTGATAAACGTAAAATTCTCTTTCTTTTGGGACGCTATATGAAAATGACGTCACGTCACAGTCCCTTTAAAACGAGCTTACAATACAAAATCCTCTTTATGAAAATGACTGTACTTACCAGGAAGATCTATTTTCTCTAATATTTCAGCAAACATATCGTCATTATTAAATGGATTTGCATAAAACTTTTTTGCTTTTACATTAACAAAAGGATTCTTAGGCAACATATGGAAACAGCAACGATGTTGTTCGCGATCCACATAGCCAAACCAGACAATATATTCTAAAATATTTATATAATTATGATTTATTCTTTTAATATTGTATAGTCAGATTCAAAAGTTATGAGGCCGTGTAGGCTGCGTATTTCTTCATTTTTAACACTGCACCTGCTGCCATTCTACGCGCGCGATGTCAGCAGATTGCAAAATTGCTTTTGCACTACCTTACTCAGACAAATCATAGCAACACTCCTGCTTATTAACACGGCCGTATTACTTTTGAATTCGACTATACAATATTAAAACACTAAATATTGTAAAAAGACTTTTATAATAATATTTGTATTATTTTGTTTATTCGAAATAAAATTCATTTTATTTCTAAGCTCTTACCAATATTTCCAAGTACAACTGTTGCCAAATAGGTGGAAAATGTTTGCCAATTCTGGTATAAAGACGATGCGCCAACCTTATGTAGTCTGAAATAATATTATAAATAATATGTTTATAGTCAGCGCCGAGAGTAATAATGAAGTTAATGGAGTGTCACTGGCGTATTTATAGGATTTTTAACACCGCACCTGCAGGCAAATTGCACGCGCGTACTTGCAAAGTACAATATTGAACGGAGAGTAGCCGCCAGATGCTTGCGTGGTGCTCGCAAAAGGGGCTCAGACGAGAGTTGAATTCTTTATACTCCATCATTGCTCTTGGCGCTGACTATATGTGTTGATACTATGGTAACCTTTTAGAGTAGTAAACATTTTCCTTGGTATTAGAGACATAACATATCCAATCCACCGGTTTTAAGTAATGAGGTTGCGATTTACCTGCTTTCCCTTTGGTGGCTTGGGCTTCTGGAAGTTGGGGTGCTTTCCAAGATGTTGGTCGAGAAGTTTCTGTACATAGGTCATGTCAGAGGCCTTGGGTACAATACATTCTTCGTCGAGCATTGAGATGATACCGAGAGGCTTCTCAATAAGCTCGATACAAGCCTGGAGATCGAGACCGAAATCGATGAAGGTCCATGCGATTCCTTCACGCTTGTATTCCTAAAATTGAGTATTTAGTGAAAATATTGCAATATTTTAGTTTTTGAACACTTTGAAGCTAATTTCTAAGTACAAAACGTTTAGTTCAAGGCACTCTTTTGAAGCAAATCTTGTGAAAAACAACTGGTCACCTCCCAAATTTGTCCCGTATTTTTTTTTGGAAATTTCTTGAAACGCACTTCCTGTTCGAGAACGAACATGTGATGGTTGAAGAATTGTTGAAGTCTTTCGTTTACGAAGTTAATCCACAACTGTTCGAAGGAATTGAAGTCGAAGATTTCGAAACCGGCGATATCAAGCACACCAATGAAGAAACGACGCTCGATTTCCTTAGCATCAAGGGTCTTGTTACATCTGAAAGTGGGCAAATCTATGAACTCAAGTTAATATGATTTGAACTTAATTTCAGAGCCCTTAATATAAAAAAATAGATCATTACATTTTGTTTAGTTACTAACGAATTTGAACTCTTTACTGCAATGGACCAAGAATGATTGTTGAATTGTAATACCTTTCTCGGGATACACAATACGCAAAATAGCGTAGCTTATTATCCGTTGATATATATATATATATATATATATATAACTTACCTAGAAATGATCCATCTGAACATTCTAGCGTAGATGGCCTTGGCTAGACCGGATACAGCCCAGTTGACCTGTTCCAAGTTCTGTCCCTTGTTGACCCATTCGGTTCCGACACGGACACGGGGCTTGGTAAGGGCCTTAAGGAACTCTTCGTGGTTGACTCCGAGATTGAAGGCGGCGTTGATGGCATCTGAAAATAAAATATTAATTTTACGAATCTATAAGAAAATCTTAACAAGAGTTTTTAATAACAATATTCGGCACCAGATATGACTATACCCCTTTTGTGAGTACTCGCCTCTATGAGGAGAACTTGCTCCTTTACAAGAAGTTATAGTCGGCTTCAAAAGTAATAAGGTGGTGTTAATAAGCAGGAGTGTTGCAATATTTGGTCTGAGTAAGGCAGACAGAAATCAAGTTTGCAATCTGCTGATATCGTGCGCGTTCAATGCCAGCAGGCGCAGTGTTAAAAATGTCGAAATACGCAGCATACACGGCGGTATTACGTTTGAAACTGACTATACGGATGTTTTACTATTTTGGATCAAATTTAAATGAGGACTGGTGTTTGATACAACTACTATTCCTACCATAATTCCTAGTTAGATTATACTAATTTGGCCTAAAATATAAATAGATAAATTGTTTGACTATTTCCGCAAATCTACTTGGGCGCCCTAATTATATTGTTATTTATCTGACTTGAGAAACACTATTTTATCTAATCTAAAATATAGAAGCAAGTTCTCCCGCTAGGAGTACTATCGTTACTGGTACTGAATATTTGACAATATTTAAGTTGCTTTTTTCCTCAAATGATACCGGTTTCAAACGAATTTTACCTATAACTATTTTCAGGTAATTTGTCACAGTTCCGTGAAGCACGTAAAGTTATTTTTCAATTCAGATATCCGCATTTGATCTTATTATTTCCTGTTCAACTGCTCTGTGAGACCTGGTGAGATAATTATTGCACGGAAACCTATACTATTATCTAATTCAAAAGCAATAAGGTGGTGTTGCAAATAATCTAGTAGAAACAAGTTCTGAATGTTTTAGAAAATGTACGCAACAATACCTAAAAATACGCAAGTAACACTCCATTATTACTCTTGAATGGGACTATATTCTTCATTATATTTGCTAGAAAAATATATAAACTGACCATCTTCTCCATCTTGCTCGGCCTGTTCTTCTCTTGGTCTCTGCTTGAATTTCATTTCTCCCATGTGCATAATACCGGCACAGGCGCGGTACAGGTCCATTACTTCGTAGTCTTCGAAACCCATGATGTTGAAGGCTTCCTAAAAACATTTGGTTGTCCCGTTTTGGCTGCACTAATAAATATTTGGAGTGAGTTTAGGAAAGAAAAGTATCCCAAACATTTCGGTTCCGTTTTTCAAAATTGTTGCAGGTTCTAAAGGTCGGTATAGTCGGCGGTCTTATCGCTTGCAAAGGGTTACTGTACGAACTGCAAAATTATTAGAGTTATTAGAGTAATTTGAGCAAATCTATGCTCTAATTGGAATTTATTAGACCTTTAGCTGCAAGCGATAAGTCCTCCGACTATATAAACTGTTTATGTAAACACCCTAAACGCTGTCTTGCAGACGCTGAGTCTATTCACGCGTTTATTTTAGGAATAAACTAATAAAATCACGACTTACATTGGTGAGACCCATTTCCTCCTTATCGTCCATTCCTTCAATGGTCAACTCGGCTTGTGAACAGAAGTGGTAGTACTTGATTTCATTGGTCAGCTTGAGGGCATCTAGATAACGAATTGTTTGAATAAACTAATTGTGCTTTCTCCAAAGTAATTTTTCAATTTTCTTTTCAACTTGTACTTTGCTTCACTAATATTTTCTAGTTGTATTACACGTTTTAAAATTGAAAAAATTAAAAAATTAAATTAGTTTTACCTCGATTCTTGTTTGTGTTAAATTTCCATTAAGGTCAGTATTGAACTCTACCCCGGAGCTAGTTGGAGTCCGAAACGCATTTTTGCCACCCCCGACTATACTTACCGCGGAGCTTGGGGTCAAATCCAGACATGATCTGGTAGAAGATGTGGTAACAACGCTCTCCGGCAGCCTGACGGACGACACGAGATTTTTCGAGCAAGTCTGAAAAGTAGAGCTATAGTTATTCAGAAATGAAGGTTATATAGTAAAACTAAGCAAACTATTTGTTGGGCTAAAACATGCTATGTGTTCTACAATTATGAATCTTTTTTTTTATAAAAACTAATAATCAGTTTAACTGTCATTTAATAATCCATTCTTACAAAATACAAAACTTACAATGCTCGATATCTCCTCCGGCGAGCTTTCCACTTCCTGAGAAATGAGTTCTGATGAACTTTCCGAATCTGGAGGAGTTGTTGTTACGGACGGTCTTGGCGTTACCGAAGGCCTCCAGTACGGGGTTAGTCTGGACAATCTGCTCTTCGAGGGTACCCTAAGAGAATATACATTAGTGACTATAAAATATAAGCAAGTGTTTTTTTAGACTTTAATGTTGTGAATTAGATTTTAAAACTTTTCAGTAAGCTCCAATATAATTTGGTTTCCGGGATATTGGAATGGAGTCCTGGTTACCTATGGTCCCTTCGTCTCACTTCATCCCCCAAATATCTGTGATCTCCTGTTTCGTAAGATATAAATAAACAATCTTTTTTTTAAAACAATATACATTTAGAGTGCTTTCAATACTTTTGGTTTTTATTACTTTACTGATTATTTATATATCCACTTACTCCCTTCTTGGCTCCAGCATCTCCCTTGGTTGCAGCGGACTGGGTGGCTCCGACGATGGCGAAATAGGAGATAACCTAAATAACCACGCTGGGTACTTTTTTGATCAACGGGGTTCTCACCTTCTTGGTGTTTTCAGTCTTACCGGCTCCAGATTCTCCGGTAATGAGCATAGACTGGTTTTCTTTGTCTGAAATTTGTTTAGTTGAAAAATTTAGTATCTCTTCGCATTTCTTATATTATTTAGTACCTCTGTTTAAGATTTGAAACTTTCTTAAAGGCACGGTACACTCCAAAATTTGTTAAAATTTTTATTTTTTTATGATATTCCTCCCGAAAAGTTATTCACAAATATATAAATAATTAAAAAATTTTAAGAAAAATTAAGGATTGTACAAGATATTCAATTTTGGTGCACCCAATTTGGGTTACTGTAGACCCGTGAGTACCAAAATACAATCAAAAGCTTATTTACACTGCAAATTTGGCTTATTTCTCTCGCTTGCGTGACTTAACTGAACCCCGCCACCTATTCTTATTTCAATATGAAATAACCAGCTCTCTCGATTTAAACAATAAAATGCAGATGTAAATTTTGGGTGCACCGTGCCTTTAAGTCGTAGGGCCAGCTCGAAAGACTACTTCATTTTATTGATTGTCTTCCAAGAACATGGTATTTAGTTAGTTTCGTGAGTTTGCCAGAGAATCTACAACTTTTTTCCCCCACCCAATCACCTTGGACCATGTTTCTGTAGGCTTCATCAGAAGTGGCGAACAAATGAGGTGGCATTTCGTTTCTTCTCTTTCCCAAGTAGTGTTTGATGACACTTTCGGTGTAGATGGGAAGTCTCTTGTAGGGGTTGATTACCACACAGAAAAGTCCGGAATAGGTCTGTAATGAAAAGTTTCGGACATTTTTGATTTTTCGGTTCAGAATTGTTTTAGATATAAGCTAATTGCAGGATATTTTAACTTTTGCTTCTCCAGCGGTATTGAAGCCGCGGATGTGGAAGTTTGATCATATTATGCAGTCAGAGCTGTTAACCCGGCCGGCCCGGCCTGAGTTCCAAATCTTGGGCCGGGCCGGATTGCATGTTAATTCGACAAACCGGCTCGGCCCGGCCCGGCCGAGGTCAAAAAAGTCGGCCGGGCCGGAAAAGCCGGGCCGGGTTAACAGCTCTGGCAGGTATTTATAGTCTGTATCAAAAACTAGGTTTCCACCGCAGTATCCTGCGGAGAAGCCGTTTGAATAAAAGCTTCCAATACACGTATTTTACCAAAAATCTTTTTCGCACTCATTGTCAAAATGGATTTAATTGAAGTTCGTAAACCCTATTGCAGTGTTGATCTACTCACGTAGATCATCATATCCTTGTATCTCTCCTTCAAGTTGGTCAATACGGAGGCTTCGTTCAAGAAGGTCAAGTTGGCCATATCTTCGGTCTTGTCGAACTTTGGAGGGTTCATCTCTTGTGCTTCATCTTTCTTTACAGTCACCTGGAAACAGTGGTTATTGTTTTGGAAAGTTTTGGAAATGATTAGACCTTGCTCGAAATGATCCATTTTAACTGGAATTTCGGATTTCAGAACACAAAACTGTGGTTTTGAACTACCTTTATCGGAGCTTGTACCCATTAGGTTTAAGCAGATGGAAAATCGTGTCCCCAATTCTCATTTTGTTTATAGTTCTCATCATATTTTCAAAATATTGTCATCCCGTGCTGACCGTTCCTTTCTTCAGATGTAACTTAATACTCTGTTTTTATCCAACGGGCCACGTTTATTACACTTTAAGTCATCCTGCATTTACGGATTTAGGTGGGTAAGAGCACATGACCAAGGGAGATACACGCATCTCTTTCAGATTTTTTGGTAAACACCGGATGGCAGCAACGGTTATCAATTCCAAGAATCCGGCTCAGCCAACTGACCCTAACACATGTGATCACGGGGATATTTTGGATGGTGGACTTTGATTCGATGACGTTTTAATATCGATTGATATTGATTAAAAATTTTGTATTCCCCAATAAAAAAAGTATTAATCTACTAAATTCAGGGCTTTTTGCAACTAAGATTATGTTTATGAACAACATTAGAAAATCAATAATCTATTCAGTCCAAAATACTTTTCCACACAAGAATACGGTAACCTCAGTTCACCAGTTTTTAATTTTAGGCCTACCTGGTTTCCCTTGCTGGTGACAACAGTGACTTGATCTCCGGTAACGGACTGGATTTCAGCGGCAATGAAACCTAAAAAGGTCAAAATATGGTTTTTTGTTGATTATCCATGTTTAATTTCCATTTTCCCAAAAACAGGCCTAATCGTATACTGTTTTTTCAGCTCTTCTGGATCAAGAATTACCCAGAAAGGTGCCCAAGTTCTTGTATAGTCGACGGCTGAATCGTTTGGAGGGGTGTATGGTTGAATTTAGAAGGAGCGCGGAAATCCAAAGAAATTGCACAAGTAACATATATAAATGTGCGCTCGCATTATAATAAATAGACCTTTAGCTGTAAGCGATTCGTCCGTCGACTATAACTCAAGCCAAACTGGTAATCCGTTTTTGGTCTAAACAATATTTTATGTCCCATTTTGCCCGCTATTTTTAGTTTATTTAATGTCATAATGTGTAAGTAATGTTGCTATATTTTCCTGAGTGATGACTACAGATGCTTTACACTATCTGGGTGACTATGCCACATCGGCTGCCTATAACGCGCCCCCGCGTCTGCGTATCGTCTATTAGCTGCGTATCTCACCCGCTCTAACTGCCGATCACATTTATCCCTTATATCTCACTCTCTTTGATCATATAAGATGTAAATTTTTGCTCTCCGTTGTAGACCACCGGATGGGCTTATTGAGTGGTTAGGTATGCGAGTAAAATCGATAATTGAGTAAAAAATATAGTTATGGTCTACGAACGAATCTCATGTAAGCCCAGGCTGCGATTATTGCGCCCCAATGATAATCATCAAAATCCGAATAATTTTACCACGGGCAGTTACGAAATCCTTGTTGGCGTTAACTGGCAAACGTGCTAAGTTAATATCTTGCGTATGGCTTGCCGAATGTTAACTAATTAAATGCACTGATAGTAAAGTCCAGTGGCCGAGTAAGGATTCTTGGCAAAGTCATGCGCCATGCTAGTTTCACCCATTTATCCTATGGGTTAGCGAAATTCCGATTTAAAAACTGTTTGCTGTGTTTTAGAAAAGATGACGAATTTCAGTTTAGTTTTGTGTTAGAACTTTGCATCCAAAGAAAAAGCCAAATGTGGATGTGAAGAATGAATAAACGTACTTTTAATGTATCATCCAGGCGCCTATGAAACTGGTTACATATAATGCTAATTGTAATTGATATATGTTTACAAACGACAACGTATTTGAACCATCAATTGTTTGCGAAATAACTCCGCAACAGTAAGAAAAGTTCACTAACCGTCTTCTGGATCTGGAACCCAGCAATTCTTCTTAGAATCGAAGGGTCTGGCCAGGGATGCTGCCTTAGCCTCTCGGGAGATTCCGAGAAACTCGAAACCGGGATCTGCCTCAAAACTGCCTTCCATTAAACTAAATACAAATAGATATAACAATACTAAAAAAAGTATAAGAAAACATAATTTAAAACGTTTTAGGAAATCGAGATATATAGATAAAGCGATGGATTCCTTTGGAAACTTGAGAAGGCAATCGTTTTTTGCTAATCTGAATTTAAAAACAGAAGTAGAACCTGTGGTGGTAATTGGGCTCTGCTAACGGTAGTAATAAGGCCGCCCCATGGTCCAAAGTGTTCCGCACGGACCGGCCCGTTTCTAGCCCAAGTCTGGAAACTCTGTCGGCGACCCGATAACAATTGCTCTAACTCTTGGATCCTGCCCAAATAGACTTGACAAAACTGTGAATTTTCATCCTTGAGTTGGACATTTAAGCAAGCGATCTTATACACTAAATATAGAAACTAAAGAGTTACTATAAAAAATAACAAGTAAATTTAAATGTGGTTTAAAGACAGCTCAATCTTCTTAAACTAAAGAGATAATGTGGGATTTCAGCTCTTATAAATAGTCAGGTCCTTTATTTATAGTGCAAACGCTTACAAAAACTCGTCCTCGCTCGACAACTGCCGACACTGCTATGGGGCATCCTAAGGTCAGCGGAGTCAACCAGGAATGCCGGTGTTTTTAATAGTTCGCCGCTGTGCGAATCACGTATTATCAGGAGATTTAGTCGGAGGGCAACATTTGTTAAGGATAAGCTATTTAGATTGGCTGAGCAGGAAATAACAAAACGTGAATTCGAAAAGTTCCGTTGTACTCTTGTGAAGTAAAGTCATGTGGTACTACTATGAGGGCAAAGAGTTAGGGAGAATTGAATCATACGATGAATATGTTCAGTTTAGTTATGTATTAGAACTTTGTAACCAAAAAAAGCCAAATGTGGATGTGAACAATGAAAAACATTAATATTAGAATATTACTCATATTATTATATGTATTTATATATATTATTGTATATTAATATTTACTTATAAGAAGTTGAGTCAATAATATGTTATCTAAATAATTGTAATATAATTGAAAAAGTTCAATGAAACTAAAAGATTGCAACAATCCGAGCTTAGGCTCTCGTGACTTTGGAGGTAAGAGAGCAGTTAGGGTAGTCACGACAATTGTAAAAATATGTTGGTCAGGTCCTTTGTAAAAACCTTTCGTAAGTAAATGTAGCTCAAGTAAGTTAGAACCTTTGTATATGAAGTATATGTATATGTATATGTATATATATGAAGGTTGATGTCAAAACCAATTTGCTCTCATTCCTAGCAATAATCCGACACCAATTATTCTCCAACTTTTTAATAGTGATCAGTAGTTCAGTAAGGGAATATATGGTGGATAATCGTTCGTTATACTAAAAGGGGGCGGGCCCTTTGTGGAGTTGATCCCGGAGCCGCGGGGCTTGATTTGCGTAGGCGATGCGGGTTCTGATTGGAGCGCAACAAAGATGGGGGCCTGGCATTAGAGCGCATTTGTTGATCAGTCTTCCATCTCTGCACGTTTTTACCTCCCTTTCTCCTGGGATCTGTGGCACACAAATAGAGTTTGAATGAGGGGTGGCAGAGGTGTAAAATGCTGCTACATTGATATTATGTTCTGCTCCATGGATAGATAGATAAGACCACCATCAACATCACCAGCGAACAATTTGGGAGACAATCAAATATCGGATGGAAGCCTATATCTGGAGGGGAAAACTACTTTGTAAGGAGTACTTGAGTTTGTCTTAGGGTTTCGATGATCACTGATGCTTATGGCGGGTTACTTAACATAGTAGCAGTAGGAGCAGCGGTCCATGAATCCGCAAGAAACTGAGGCAGTGGTTTTGACTCTTCATATCTCCTAAGGCTTGAAAATCCAGTACCTTACTTATACCATGATTTGTGCGCACAAAAATTGAATGTTAGAAAGGAGCCGCCTTTGCTCAGAAGAAACCGCAACGAATGGCCGAATTTGTTATATCATACCGTGCCTGCGCGGTTTGCACTAATAGATTGACGATTTGAAGTTGTTTCGTTTCTACGGTAAATCAAGTAACTTTGAGATGATTATTTTGGTGATTTACATAGCGAGGTTCAAATACCTATCCTGGATCATTACTTTAAATTCAATATAATTCACATACAAGAATCGGCCGATTGACGGATGTGTACCAAAATTTACGCCAGATTGCTTACATTTGGAGAAATGAAACTTTAATTTTTCACTCATCCGTTATTTTTTACCGTAGTTCTTATAATATCGTGATGGGGATCTTATCATTTAACTATTTTGAACAACATTCAGGGAAAATTTGTAAAATTCTTTACGAAAAACTCATTCAAAGATATTGATGCAATTTCCGAAATGCAACTATTTGCGGGCTGGGGCGCAATAGTCGCTGCCCATTCACAACAAGCATTTCGTCCTTAGACTATAGGTCTTTATCTCAAAGCCAATAATGCAGTATATTTCAATCTAATCTATACCATTTGCCTAGAATTTGAACAATGACGTGTTCATATGAGCCCACTCAATTCAGGAAGAAGCCCAACAAAAAAATCAAGTCTGTATTTTGGGTTTGTAGCTACATTATTCAATAGAAGGAAAATGTAATACACGTGTAACATCTAGGAATAAAGCCAATAATCGACACCCGAACACGTGTAGTTATACTTAACCAGTAGTGGGAAAAGACAGGTTTGGGTCGGAGCCCAGGTGCACGAGCCTACTCCAAGACTACTGCTGAGTTAAATTAACAAGAAGAACGAGCGTTCAGCATTACTTGGCCAGGGCTGGCCCCTTTCCCAAAAAGTCGGTCACGGCCCGGCCGACCAGTCAAATTCCCAGCCTTGTACTTGGCTACGGTTGGATCTTAATGTTTATTTTTGAAAGATTCAGTTAGAATGTGCATTCTTCGTTGAAACTCAAAGTGAAACAAGACTACAGTGGAATCTGTCGAAGACTGATTGTTAGAAAGGAGCCGTCTTTGCTCTTAAGATTCCGAAAATATTGGCTGAAAGCCTCCGCTGAAGAAATCTACAGTTATTGTGTGATTTGTGCAATTACAAAAAATAAAGTACTTTTCAAAATAAACAGAGTGGACCAGGATCAAACTGAGGAATATCAAAAGAAATAGTTACAATAAGTCAACCATAACCATAAGTAACTAACGTGCAAAAGTGGCTTAGTGCCAGACACCAAAGACCGCTGTCGCACTGCAGACAGCTGCTTCACCAGTGGGGGTCAACGGCAAAAGACCGATCAGTTGAGAAAAAGATATGGAGGGATAAATATACATCGAACAATACAATGCAACCGGATACCTGCAAAATATTTATAGGTGCATGCGGGAATCTTGGAAATTGTACTTTACAGTAGAAAGACATTCGGAAAATGTATTTCAGTTACCTAACTTTATTCACCTGGCTGAAAAAATAAACATAAATATTCATTATCATTATATCTAATTGGGGCGTGGTGGCCCAGTGGTTAGAAGCTTCGCCTCATAACCTAGAGGTCGATGGTTAGATCCCCCCGAAGAAAGAATTCTTGCAAGTTTGTTCTGATTCGTCGTTTTCACTCCCTGGGTTTTCTGCCATGAAGTCCCTCTTGCTATGGTTCCCTTGTCTCACTTCTTCGCTTCAATTATCTGTGATTGCGTGTTTTGTAAAATGAATAAACCAACTTTTTTAAAATTATATATGCACACGTAAATTCTTAACATATTTATCAAACAAATATAAGTTCACCGCGAAAACGTGTCAAAAAGTTAGGTTTCAAAATCATTAGATGCAAAGGCGTGAGTGGTCCTGAACATTTAAAACAATTCCAGGAAACAAGCTTGTTAACAAGAATTTCTTGTGTAACATGTTTTTGTTTATCTTTCATGCTGGATTACTGCATGAAAGATAAACATTATTTATCACAAGCCCTAGTGATCTGTACGCTAGCATGACAGCCTTGAGCTTATCTTCTCAAATCATCGAGGTAAATCCTTTCAGGGTATAGCTTCGATAATCAAGAAGCTCTGTTGAAGATTTGAGGAGAACAGTGGCCGTTTCCATGAACATTCGAGTAGCTCATACCCTTCCCTACCCTTCCCCGGGGAAAGCAAAAAAGTTTCCCGCCGTTCATTTTGGGCGTCCTAGGCTTCCCTGAAGGGCAGGGAGCTCCCCGAACTGTTCATGAATACGGCCACTGGTGTGCGCCGCCAGTTTTCTTAACCCTTTAATAAAAGAATATAGTCTGCAAAAATACTTGTGGACAAAATGAGATAATCCTATGTAAAAGTTTTTGATTTTCATTTCGATCGAAAACGCACTTTGTTTATGATTTTTTGAAGGAAAATCAATTCACACAACTTCTGCGAGTGAGTGATTTACAAAGTATCCGCGAATACGTTACTGTTTATAACTTTGTACTCTTATACAAGTGTCCTAGTTATCGTGAACACTTGTTGAAGATAGGAGGTAATCTTATATAAGAGAATTTAAATTTAAATTTTATTGGAAACTAATTTGATCGAACCAACGCCGAACTTGCAAAACTGAGAAAGTAATAGAGTATGTAAAGTTGTCGTAACCTTCCAAACGTATTCATGACTCATACCTGCCCAGTAGAGATGGACAGCTGGACTGGGGAAAGTCAGCCCTTAAGTGGGCTGGGCTGGGCTTCATTTTTAATAGCTTGGGCTGAGCTGGGCCGGGCTAGGTTGGATCCAGTCCAAAATTCCCATCTCTACTGCCTAGTAATGCCTATTCGAAAAAAAGCAATACTTTGGGTGTCTTTTTAAAAACTGGTCATTGGTCAAGTCAACTTCAATAATGCCGTTTCATATTTCACCCTATTTTTTCTTTACGTTTTTTTTGTCGACAATGTTTGCTAGTGGTTGCTGCTCCTGCTTCACCATCATTAATCAACCATAATTCGGCAATTCGGAGGGGTTTCTCTCGAAAGTGTGCTCTATCTCACTGATGTTGCAGAAACAGTTGTCCAACCAACCAAGAACCCCCGCAAACAATACCAATAATCAAATAATCAAAAGGAAAGTATCGGCAAGCCCAGGACTATTAAAATAAATTTTGTTAATATAACTTTAAAGTTTAACAATCAAATAGGAATTGGGACATATTCAGTATTAATTGTGAATCAGCTTTTGATTAGTGGACAATATGTGAAGACAATTTTAATTATATAATTTTACTTTGCTGAATCACTCGTATCACACAAAAACAGTAGATTTCTTCGAGACAGGGTATCGCAATCGGAATCGGTCCGGAATCGTTTAGCAAAGACGTCTTCTTACTTTAAATAATAATGAAGACGGTTAAATACAGCCCCAAAACATGGGATTGGTATAGTCCATAAGAACAAAAGACTACATCGAGCGGTTGTGTTTAGATTTCTAAAATCGCTCGTCCTGTTGAAAAATTAAACTTCCATTATGTGGTTTGAAGCGGAATTTGTTGTTTGTTGTCTGCAAATATGAATGTACTAGTTTTCTTTTGTATCATGTTTAGAAAAAGGCAAATACGCAATTGAGGAGCATATGTGTACCACCGCGCTCTGTGATCCCTTATTTGTTATAGACTATAAGCTGCTGAGCTCTAAGCCTTCAGTAGTTATGGAGAATTGAAACCACAGCCGCAGATCATCGCGGGTTTGAATACCATTGTACTTCTCTCTTATATGTTGCTTGCACAGGGCCAACAAAGACGAAAGCAATTGAAAGAAGATTTCACCCTTTAATTTTATCCCCACGCGCAAACCAATATACGCTTAATAATATTAGAGAATAATAATAATAACAATAATTTTTATTGCCAGAATCGCAGATTACATTTTGTTGTGTATTTATTAGCGTTGGGTAATCCTGTTTCTGAATATTCTGGTCTCGAAATATATTAGAGAAACTAAAGTTCATTATATTTCAAATATGTACAGTTTGCGATGTATATGTCACTCGTCCATACTGGATCTGCTGGACTTTCGAACCTTCTTCTTAAGCCAATTTATGCCTTCTTGAACTCCAGAACCAGTTCGAGCGTCACAAGGGAAAATCTTGCACTGAAAGTATGATATTTTCAAGGAAAATATACCTTAAGGCTTCATAAATTTGGTTGTTATTATCTAATTACCAAAACATTGTGAATTACAATTTTAACGCTCCCCTTGAGAAACCTTAATTATGAAGATAAACCTTGTTTCGTATTCTGTAGAGTGACAATATGCTTTGTAATGTCTCTTGTGGCACAGGATTCTGATCCTTCAGATCCTGTTTTGTGGCGAAAATTACTACGGGTACGCCTAAAAGAAAATATCCGAAAGCCTAGTTATATTTTCAAATTAAATCTAAATAATTAATTGATTTAGTAAAATAATCTATTCTTGCAAATTGCATTTTATAAGTTTTAAAGAACTAACATTACTGCAGTAGTTTCTAAGCGTAAGTCCGTGTCTTATCCGTATAGTCGGATTCAAAACGAATAATGGAGTGTAGAAACTTATTTACATGCCGAACAAAGTTGCGTACGAGCAGATTTGGTTGAAAATGATTTTCTACACTCCAATATTCGTTTTGAATCCGGCTATAAATCTCGTAAAACAGCTTTTTTTACTTTTGAACTATACAAGGGACAATCGAACCTCGTAATTCCGGCATCAACATTACTTTGTGAAAGATTTCAACAGATTCTTCCAACTTTTCGTGGTTACAGGAATCGATTACGAAGAACAGAGCCTAATAGAACAAATTACAATACAGAAAATTAGAAATCAAGATCATTTTGATTCAATTTGAGTAACAAAAGTGTCATAACAGATCATAACAGGGACATAATTGATGCCGATGGTTAGTAAGCTGGTGTATAGGCCTGCGGCGCGAGCAAGGGGAAAAGTTACATTTTCTTTTGCAAATAAATTTTAGCATCCCAAAAGTATGAAGTCGTACCTCTAGGTCTAGCAGTCTAACAAAGAATTGACTTTCCGTGCCTGCTTCGTCCGTGAAACCCATGTCAAAGATTTTCATATTTAGCTCCGAGCATTTCACAGTAACCCATTTTGAACCTGAAAGATCAAATGCTAGATTTAAGACTCAGATCTTTTTAGACTTTCGTGGGAGCAGTGTTATGTAAAAATGAGAGGAATATCGATGGATTCTGTAAAAGTATATTCATTTTATCTAACCCCGACTCCATACCAAAAAGAGGACTGCAGTGTTGTTTAAGGTTTTAAAAATATCTCGTTGTGTGGCAAAATTAAATTTCTATTATATGGTTAGAAGCGCAATTTTTTGTTTGTTGTTAACAAATATTTACTAGTTTCATTTTGTATCATGTCAAGAAAAAGACAAATACGCAATTACGGAAGCTTATGTATACCACAGCTCTCTGAGGCCTTTGATTCGTTATAGACTATATATATATTCTGTTTTACAACTTCTTTGCATGGCGCCGGCCGAACTTGATGCGCGGTGTTGCAAAAAGTTGCCTTCAGAGAAATTGAGAATGGGACAATCAGAACGTATTTGAAGGCAAAATGTTGCAACACCAAGTATGGTCCGACGCAATGCAGTCTAGCTTTCGAAACATAACATGGTGAACAGAAATTTCTAGCCTACTCACCAAGCCCTTCATCTTCATCGAGTTCCTCCTGTTTATCCTTGAATGTTCCCGTCTCAAAATAGTTGACAAGTGTCGTCTTTCCGGATCCGCTGCCTCCCAATATGGTGACTTTTAACGGTTCTTTGGAACTAGTGAATAAGGAATTACCCATGTTGATGCCAACAATTGAATTGTCAATAGACTAACTATAAGACAGGAAATCTATTGGGGCAGTAATGCGATATTGTAAAAAAGTGATACTCAAAAGGACAGAAAAAACTGGTTTTGATGGAATGTTTGTTGGTGAAAGTGTTTTGGCTAAATAACGAATAAATAGATTCACTAATCATCCGATTATACTAGGAGATTTAAACAAGGAAACAATACAACTAGTCAATAGTTATTGGATAAAACTACTAAATACAAGTAAGTGTAGTCTATAACAAGCAAAAGACGGCAGGGCGCGGTGGTATACCCAGGCTTCCGAAACTGCGTATTTGTCTTTTTCTGGATATGATGCACAGAAACTAGAAAAATAATGTTCTTCTAGCAACAAATAAAAAATTGCGCCTCGAACAATATAATGGTTTTCCAATGTTGCCACAGAACGAGTGATTTCCCAAACCTTTCACAACAACGCGCACAGCAGTCTTCTTTTTGTTATGAACTATAACAAAAATTGATTCCACTCGTGAACACCGTCTTCAGACAGGTTAAAAACAAACACTAAATCGTTTAGGTTATCTGCACATTATGTTGGAATGTGAAAGTTATTATTGAGAAAACAAAAAGAAAACATTCACAGAACTTTTGTAAATAACTTTATTTTGTCTTAACAGTTTTAGTTTCTTTTTTTAGCCATTGAATTGCTTCTCTAACGCCTGTGCCGGATCGGAAATCGCAGAGAAATACTTCACACTGAAATGAAATACAATTTATCTCAATTAGAAATGTTTGATTATTCAAGGAGCGTGGTGGCCTAGTGGCTAGAAGCTTTGCCTCATAAGCTAGATGTCGATAGTTCGTATCCCGCCAGAGAAATATTGCAAATTTGTTCTAATTCGACGCCTCCACTCCCTGCATGCTGTGCTATGAAGTCCCACTTCCTATGTGTTCCCTCGTCTCACTTATTCGCTCCTAACATCTGGATGTCGTGTTTCGTGAAAGAAATAAGTAAAGTTTATAAAAGTCTTTAACTTTTGAATTTAAAAAAGTTTTTGTTCACTTCATTTATCTTGAGAATCCAAAACTATTTCATTTATATAAATAATGATATTAAAATTACATAGTATTATGTTTCCATAGAATTACCTTATTGGGGTGTCTTTTCAGTTGCAATAACGCTTTCAAGTCATCAATCGACATAGCGCTATCGTCTCTTAGATTATGTCTTGTAGCAAAAATAACCACTGGGGCCCCTGGAAAAAGTTACCGGTATACAAACAAAAGAAACAAACAGAGGTAACCGCATTTGCGTATTTGTCTTTTTCTGGATATGATACAAAATAAAACTTTTAAAATATTATTTTTCCAAGAACAAACAAAAATTGCGCATAGAACCATATAATAATATAATTTTTTTAAAGCAAAGGTTTGCTATAAATAAAATAACCTTTCAGTTCCTTGATACGCATTATTTTCTGGAAATCGTGCGCGGCTTCTTCTAGAAGATCCTTCTGGCTCGTGTCAACAACATAGAATACACACTAAAACTTCTAGATGCAATACAGTTTCTGGCATGGCATTTGGCATTATCGCACTTATTTTTGCTCTTGCTAGATCAGTTTTGCAGGGATTTATAAACTATAGATCTGCCGGAATCTGGAATCGGCTTCATGACGATATTGTACGTGAGTATTTCCATAAAGAATTCAAAAATAAGCTGCGGCTTTGGTTAGGTGTAAACTACTTTTCCAGCTATTTGAATTATTATAAGCATTAAGAATTAGTTCTAATATTATTATTATAGATTGTTGTGTCTTTCTTTTCCTGTATACAAATGGAGGTTAGAAAGTCAGAATTGGCCACATTACTCCTCCGAAAGTACTAGTATCAGTTATAAACGAATAATAAATGATAATTTTCTGTTTTTAATTGTACTTTCGGAAAAAATAAAGATTTATTTATATTTATTCAATTGCTGCTGGAGGCATGATGTTATATATTTCTAGTTGTGATCAGAAGTTGAAAACTGAGCTTGACGGCCAAACTCTAACCCGTATGAATATAGTCGGCGGATAAACGAAATGCCGCGCTCAAACAAAATTTGCGGTTCGTACCGTATACCCATGCAAAAACCTAGGCCGCTGACTATACAACAATTGTGAGTGTGTATATTTGTTAAATGTAAAATACCTGTATCTTTAATAACTTAATATAGAAATCCCTATCATTCAGCGTTTCCTCAGACGAACCAAGGTCAAATATTTTCATTTTTAAGTTACAATAAGTTGCGGGATACCATTTTGGTCCTAAAACTAAACATAAAGGTTCTCTCTCGAGAAGAATAAAGAGTTTCTTTATTGTATCTCACTCACCGAGGTTATCCTCCAAATCCTTGAGCTCATTTGTCTCCAAAAAGTGAACCAAAGAAGTCTTTCCCGACTTGGGAGGTCCAAGAACGATTATCTTCAATGGATTGCAAGAAGAAAACATACAACCCATCTAAACACTTGAAACACATAACAATTATTATTATTAACACATAACATATACATTGGGCAAACACTATGTAATAATAAAAGATAGCATCAAAGTTCAAGTTCACAAATTATTTGCAAAATTTTGAAATCAATCACTCTCTCCAAAAGTCAGCAATTGCGGGAAAACGATGTTGTAAAATAGACAAACAGGATGTTTAGGAAGTTTCCGTATTGTTTGTATCGTCCACGGATGAATTTAGATGGAACGCGAAAATCAAAAGGAAATATACAAGGAACCGATATAATTGTGTGCTCGCTTTATAATAAACAGACCTTTAGCTGCAAGCGACTATTGTAAGTAGAAGGTTCAAATTTATAAGAATAGAAAAATAACTTTAGTTTTGAATTTATAAATTCTTTTGTTTAGAGCATAGTATTAGCTACATACATGCGCGGTTTCTAACAGAGAGCTTCTTTCAAGGGCGGAAACGTAAAATAGAGTGGGGTTACGTAAAATAAATGGTTATTTTTATGTCCCTAATTCACGGATCGCCGCGACGCAATGCAATGGGAGAGAGCAAATTGATATAGTGAAATACTACGGCTCAATTCCTGGATTAGTTCACTAAGGAAGTTATGTTTACTCATATATCTTTGGAAAAGCCAAAGCTGAATCTGTGCGATTGAGTTTTTCGAATGATGTGGTTCAAGCGTTCCAGTGAAAATTGAACTTTAAGTTTAAAATGGGAACACAGTCCTCTAATCCCAATGTCTCCATTGGCGCTCCGTGAAATGTATATTCATCTTTATTTAACACCGCGCTCACTGAAAACCTGGATCGTTTCACGTCCTATAACAAACTCGAAGGGAGCTACCCACGTACGTACAATATTTGCTGTTCGTATGAGGGTTGACTAATACATCCAACGGTATCGGTTTTAGTTGAATACAGACTATCTTACAAAAAGTTTATTTTTAGGTCAGAATTTACAAAAGCTAGTTTTCCAGCTTGGAAACCTAGATTTTGATTGAAAAACAAACATTCACTTTCACGAAACACTGTTGCCTTACTTAATATCGAACTGAAAACTCAGTACAAACTCGAACAATCATATGTCATCAAAATATCCTTTCCGAAAGAACAAACGATTAAATAAAATTTGAAAAAGAAAAGGTTGATTTAGTCAAGAATATGAAACCAAAACCTGCAAACTGCAGAAAGTATGGCGAAAGTTGAAAAGAATGACAAACCCAGCACAGTGACGTATAGACGGCGCCAGTGCATTACAAGGTCAGTTTCAATACCTTTGCCCGATGCTGTAATACCCAACTGCTGTATTTGGATACACTGAAATGTTCAAACAGAAAACTAGTTACTATTTTTGAAATGTTGAAAATAGGAAAGAAATGCTACTTGGATTTTGAACTTGTGAAAATTGCCTGGAATGACAGATTCTCGGGATCTATGAGGCTAAGAGCTACTTCAGTATTTTATCCAATGAAAAATGAGAATGTGATAGATTTATACATGTAAATTCTAAAGTATAACTTGTAGGTAACTATTCACAGTTGCGTTTTCAACCAGTTGAATAATAATAATAATAATAATAATAATAATAATAGTAATAATTTATTTCCAGTATCGTATAGATGGCTTATAGTGAAATCTAATGAACGCTGGGAGTACATTTCGGCCATTCTTGTTGGTCTACTCTTGCCAAAGTCATCCATGACAATCCATTTGCTTGAACATTTCTTGTTGCTTTGTTGAGTTCATCAAACCATTGAAATTCAGGTTACCAGTTGAATGCTTCATTAAAACCACGGCCAACTCTTGTATCACAAGGAAATATTTCACACTGAAAGTAGAACGATTTTGTTTTCTTTTCACGAAAACTTTTTTTTTGGTTAAAACATCATTCCGTGGCAATAAAGTATAAATTGTTCAGTTTCGTTGTTCTTATTCCTCCATTCCATTAAGTACGCTCCTTATGGTTTAGATCTATAACTACTCCTACTACGTAATATTCTGTGAGTACGCTCCACGTAGTTTAGTACACCGAGATATTACTACTTTTCACCGATATTGTAACGTATACTGTATATTAGGAGTAATCACAGAAATGCTTACCTTTTGAGCCACTTCAGTGAAGCTGCAGTATTTCTCGTAGCTCGTTAGGATTTGCTGGCTTCTTCTTTACAAGATCTTGCTTCGTAGTAAAAATAACAAATGGAAGCACTGAAAAGTTATGCTTGATTAATTTACTGTATTTAAAAGGCAAATAAACTTGTTTTTAAATAAGCTCAACCTACATTTTAAGAACTCGCATTGCAGGACCAGCCGAACATCTTCGATGATCTCGCGGTCACAAGAATCTATTTTGAATCAAACGGCTTTACAACAAACTTAATTTTGCATTTGAAGTTTTTTTATACTTGGTTTATTCATTGTACGAAACACGATATCACAAATGTTTGCAGTGAACAAGGGAGATCCATAGGAAGCGGGACTTCATAGTACAGAAACAGGTAGTGGAGGCGGCGAAACAGAACAAATTTGCAAGAATTCTTTCTTCGGGGGGATTCGACCATCGACCTCTAGCTTATAAGACGTAGCTTCCAACCACTGCGCTACCACACCCCAAACTATACCCCCTCATTCATTTTACCTTAACTCCCTTGTGACATTCTTCTTGCTTCTAAAATTTTCTCATAACGTTGGATGACAAACTCATCTCCACCAGAGTCATTTGTAGATTGACGAAGTGTGCTACAGAAATGCATGGATCTAAACTTATTCTATGATACGTTGATGTGGTTTTACGAAGGTGAACTCGAAAGCCGGCCCTCGGCTTACTATTTTGTACATGAACACCGCAGAACTTTTCTATATTTCAATCTTCGAAAACTTACCTTGAAACAATGGCTAAGATAAAAATTGACGATAAGAAAGAATGCCAAAGAAGGGAAAAAGAAGTTCAAAAGCATTAAAGTATTTTTTTTAAAGTATTTCATTTCATGTATCACTCGTATCACACAATAATCGTGGATGCTTAGAGGCAGGGCTTCGGACTTTCATTCGGAATCTTCTGAGCTGAGACCGCTCCTTTCTAACTTCCAGTCTTCGGGTGCACGAAACATGGGATAAGTAAGCTGCTGGTTTCCCAAGCCTTCTGTTCAAAAGTATTGTAGTATTGTTGTAACTGGTTTAAAGGCTGGTACACCCAAAAATTGTTCTAAATCCGTATCCGGATTATGCTTTTTATAATTTTTTGCTGAAATATTACACATTTTAACAAACAGACTATTCACACTGCTCGCCAACGAAGACTGTGTAGTTAAAGGGCTGAGCACTTATTCAAAAATTGAAGTTCATTTTTCTCCGGAAATCTTTAACCGAATCATTCGAAAAAACTCAGTTGCACATATTGAGATATCACCTTTCCAATGATATATAAATGAATTGCTTAACACAATAAGCCAGTGGCCGTAGTATAGAAACGCCCGGGTGGGTGCCCGGGCAGTTTTTGGCTGCCGGAGCAGTTGAG
>JAQGAV010001173.1:0-22948 GCA_034691345.1 Phasmarhabditis papillosa | reverse complement strand
TTAAATAATACTAAATAATATCCGCTACGTTTTCTGAAAACAAAAAGAGCATTTCAATGCAGTGAGGGAAATGTCCGCAGGGCAGAGTTTTGGGAGGAGGACTTCCATAAATAATGGAGTTACCATTGTTATTATATGATCTTAACTTTGAGCGCGGTAACTTAAAAATTAGTATATAACCTCCGTGATATAGTCTGATCAAGAGTAATAATTGAATGCTACTTAAGTAGGTTTGGGTAGTTTGTTTATATTTCCATTTTTGGAAAACTTCCAAAGTCATTTTCAAAGAGGTTCATTATTTTACGCACCATTATTTCTCTCTAACTATAAGAGGAGATTATATATCTATGTTTTTGATTGATATCGATAACCAACTTAACAGTGTAAGATATTCACATAGAACGTTTTACTATGCTCACCAGGGAATGGCCCGAACTGGACCCAGCCAATTGAAATAATTTCTATATCTTCCTGCTACTGATGAAGTCCTGCTACACGGTGATGTTGTACTACCTTGTTAAACCTATGTTCATATCGAATTAAATATATATTATATTAATCACCCGCAATTACAAAACAAATTTTGATTTATTATGAAATGTAAGAAGAAAAATCGCTTCGACAAAAAAATCAAATTCGTTTCTAGCTTTCCTGTATGAATATCAATGAAACTCATCACATTTCTACATTTCTACATCGTGCACTGCATAACCGCTCAGTTCATTTGTTACAATCGAACTTTCTCAAAGGACTGCTTTAAAGGACTACAGAGCAATCCTTTAATTTCTTTCATTGCGCGTAGAAAATTTGAATTAAATGTTCGAAATCGTGTCGAGATTCGAGTAAAAATTGCGCGAAACCGCCATGAAAACCGTTGTTTGAACGATGTCCGACTGTATATGGGTTCTGCCGTGGCTTGAAAGCAGAACTGTATAACGAGGCCCGGCCCGTCGAGAGGTCTGGTTGGTTTTAGGGAATTGTAAGATTCCTTTTCAGAGCTCCGTTTTATAGCCTTAGTGAACCCGACTATTGCTTTGTATATTCAATTTGTAGCAGTTTACAAATTGCCACAAAAGGTTTTCTCTCGGCAAAAAGTTCACCTGAACTTTGAATTTGGAGTTCATTTCAATTCTGAGTAAGCAAAGAGCCACAGCTGGCACCGGGAGGCACAAATTACCTGTTATGAGAAAACCTTCAGTGCTCTAATTGGTACTCTAATGTTTTCTTAGAAATCCTTTGAACTACAAAGTGAGCAACAACATTTTTAAACATTTAATAGTGTTCTCGACATTGTTCTGTTTCGGGACTTATTGAAACTTAGTCGAAGGTATTTTTTATCTTAACCAGACTACTCAATTTAGTGTCGGCCAGCTGGCTTGGCCAGAAGATAAATTTCCTAGAATGCAAAAAAAACTTCTAAACCTGTTGCTTTCTATTGATAAGAAGGCTTTCTTTACATCGTTCACTCTTAGAAGTTGGACCCAGTGGCAACGGGTCGCCCTAGACCAAACTTCTGGAAAAAAATTCCGGTCGGCTCGGCCCGGCACGTTGGTTAGTCTCATCTTACCTTCGATTACATTCGAATCGGTCAACGGAAGGCTGTTTTCTTTTCCAAACCTGTTTTCTACGGCGTTATTTCTAAGTATAAATTCTTGCTTCGTTCAATATAGATACCAATAGAGAAGAAGATCCTTGAGCTGTTTATATCTGACTCCAAACTTGTTCAAAGTCTAAAAATAGTTATGTACCTTCAAATTAATGACGTAGTACACGCTTGGGAGCGGATATTACAGAGATTAAGCTCGAATATCAGCTGATTCATCTGTTTTCAAGCAGAGTTTTGATAATTGAAGAGCAATTAGCTTCCTTGGAAAGTATAATTGAATCCAATGTGGTTTCTCATTTATCCTTACTGTTCGCTTACTCTAAATTAGAGGCAGCCGCCTGTCTAGTCAATTTGTCTAGGTCTTTTTGTTGAGGTCAGCTAAAAATCCAAGGATGTCCCATAATGGGTCTGACGGTAGAATCCCCGGCATCAGTTCCTCCTCATCAGAATTATTCTATCTTTACAAAAGATCCAAAAAGTAACCTCTAGGTTTATGTCTACATTGGTACGAAGCTCCAATAAACTAGGACTTTCCGACCCTGAAGGTGTCTCCAAAAGAACAGCAGTTCATAAAGGACGGGGACTAATAGTGGCAGTCCTTTGGGTCCCGACATTACACTACTTTTGATTGTAGTTCAAATGTTGCGATTGCTATCAGGGGCGTAGGCAAGTATCGGCCGGCTAATCTTCTGTCTGTCTATCAGTCGTAGTTGGCACCAATTTGCGACTAATGTGCAACTAACCGGCTATCAAAGGCGTAAAAAGTTGTGCCAGATAACAACTAATTGACATGTCGCTACACTGTGGAAGACATCTGAATAGGGTCTGCTCAATATTCAGTATTGAATTAATGCCTAGTAAGCATATTTCCTCGTGAAGTTGTTCTCGTTTACATGAAATCTCGATTCGTAAACTGCTTATTTGAACATCAGACTGCAGTCTTTTTTCCAACTAACTCATTAACTAAAAGTTTTTTTTCCAAATATGTTGAGTTTTTACTCGAAGTTCCGTGAGCTAAGCGATTCTACGGTTTATAGATAGTTAGTTGTGGACCTCCGTTGGATGAGTAAAATAGAATGTTATTTTTACAGTCAAGTTCTTCTAATGGTTGTATTTCATATGCGTGTCAGCAGAATATTTTACGAATGCTTTTTCGTGAGCAGCTCATTATAACTTCAATAATCTTTTTGGTAGTCTTTTTGTCATCAGTATAGATGAGTGCAATATCCACGTTTGGCCCTTTGTTCTTCCTAATCATTCCGTTCATTCTCTATGGTTATTTCACTCATGTCGGTCGACCTTTCCACTTGATTATTTTAATTGATCCAATGAAAGATTCGCCGACCTATGGATAACAGGAAGTTCAATTGATCGACGTGTTATAATCAATTGACAGTGTTGCCCATAGGGAAACTATCACCTTCACCAGCAATGTTCTGTTCGTAACTGTCAGTGATGATTTTATATCCTGCTGCTGTAATTTGTGGCCTTGCAGTGGTCAAACGCTACCTTTCTTGGTACCGATAACCTAGGTTAGGCGGTGGCCGTTGCGTGGAAGACCTTATCACCCACCAATCAAGAAACCCTTTCACTAACTACACGACTTTCAGTTTCACGGAAATTTGAATCCCAAAAAGCTAATTTTCGATACCGCTTTGGGTTTCGGTACGTAACATCGTACGCATTCTCGGGCGAGCTTCGAAACGAATCGTGTTGGGGTTTACTTGTTTTCTTTTATTTAAATTGTTATTAAAAGTATAAAAAATAAGTTTGTGCGTGTCTAATCTCTTTTCCTTTGATCGAAGTGTAACTTTTTGATCCGTCGCGATAGGTCAGTTGCTCATTTTCAACGAAATTCAATGTGTTAGTGCTCATACCCTTTGTTGCGATATTTTCGACTCAAAATGCTTCCAATCACTATTTACCATTCTTTGTTTGCGGAGTTGGTACCAACCATATTATCATTCTTTCATTGGTAGCTATTTTGGACATGCGAATGTTTCGACCTAGTTATCAACAAACTGTCACTTTAGCCTTAATCTGCTGCATTTTATTAAGGAACTATGGAATACATGTTAAACCGTTACTGTTCGTGTGCCAGATGTATCTTTTTGTTAACGTTCACTTAATTTCTTGTGACCACTGTGTGATGATGGCGAGACAAAGAAGCGTTTTCTAGAAACGCAACAAAGTTCAATAGTACTAGTGTCATCTAACGAGCATTTTTTGGATCCAAAAGTCAAATTGATCAGGGTTCCTAGTAGTAGGCAATTGAAACGTCATTGATTGATATATGCCCACCGGTCGCCTTCCACTCCCGAGACTTTTCTGCTTTTTTTGAACAGGCGCCGCCACTAGTCTTTTCAACTATTCATTGTCTTTTGCTGATAATCATACTTTCCGTCTCCATCTATGCTGATAAAAATATTTCCCCCAACAAGACTTAACATTATTACTGAGTGTGATTGGTATATTTTCATAGTTTCTTGTTCTATTTTTCAAATACGGCAGTGCAAAAAGTGTTGGCAGGGGTAGCGTACTGCATTTACAAGCTCCGCCCCTCTGTTGGCAGTGACCCAAACGGCAGAAAAAACCTGCTGCGCAGACCGTGGCTGGCTCGTAGTTCCACATTGATTTTTTGCTGTCTGTCTGGCTTTTCGTGCAAATTTTTATGCTCATGTTGCGAACTAATGCTATTTTGAGGCTAGAATGGGAGGAAGTTTAATTCCTGCGTCTGCTCTTGTCGCCGTCATAATTGATGTTCACGGTGGAGTGTGCGTGCGGGCCTCTTATTCTCCGGAATAAGAGGTGCTAATTTTTTTGAAGCTATATTATATTCCTAATAGGCTGTGTAAATTGCATAACTTGCATTTGTTTATGCGGATTTGTTTGCAGAGGCTTAAGTGTGTTATAGCGGGTATTGGCCGCATCGGTAAAGGTTTTCTTATCTACTCTTTGATTGACCTTGATGAGCAGTCCCGTCCGCCAGCAATTCAGAGTTTACACATTGACCGATTATGACATTGACGATTGCTAAACATATGATAGTTATTTGAGCGTAAGGAAGCTCTAAAATGCGCTATCAAAAAAGCGTTTCTTGTTAAGTTATTTGTACATTTGAGTAATGTTTTTAGCATCACGGGTCGACCTTGCGATCAAAATAGTTTACTTGCTGTTTTGCGCGTCCACTGGAATTGTTGACAGTTTTTTTTAGAATAACATAGCGCCTCGTCGACGATAGGATTTTTGCTCCCGTAGTTTTGAGCATGCATTGCATGGTGCCTTTATCTCCAATAGACTGATGAGTTTCTATATTGGGTAATGATTGTTGAGCGGTCTGTGTATTGGTTCTCCATGGAATCATTACTGTGGTATTAATTTCAAGTTGATAAATTTGGTCGCTACGCGTATCGCTATGATCTGAATCGATCGGCCTTCCCTTACACCATTTCCCGCACTTTGGCTGCAGCGGCAGTTGTTGGGTTAACCAAAAATCGGTCTACTCTGGTTGTGAGGGTGAATATGTTTATAGTTGACAAGAATGTTGCGTTTTTGTACAGAGTGGGCTATTCTTGTTATCTGGCTCCTTAAAAGACATTGATTGTTATCAAGTACCATTCGATCAATTGATGTACTTTTCATTTATGTGATAATGTTTCTGCGAGGTTGCTTTTATAGTGCGGTAATTTCATTTGCATACATGTTGTCATTGTTCCGTACCGTTGCTATATCTCTCTTTTCTTCTTCCTTTTGCTATGATGTATGATTGCCTTGTTTCAGACTTTGTTTTGTATGTATCGTACATAGTAATCAATTGTTCAACATGGAAGTATCGACTCAGCACGGTTCCCCCTTCTCCCAAAGTTTTGGTTGTTATGAGAAATATAATAATGGACCATCATTTTCAAATGATCCCTTCATTTCGGGTTGCTATTCTAAGCAATATGAGTTCAATAACGACGACAATATGGGTTTCGGTAAGATAGTGGAAAAAAATTGTCTCCTAATACTTGTGTTTAGATTCGGATGATTGTATGTCAACGGGTGAATCTTCTTCTGCCGACTTTTCTGAATCTGGAAAAAGCCACGCAGAGCAAAGCTACGATGGTATGGATCTCGATATGGACTTTGATGGATCGGATTGCGAGCATTCTGATGGTGACGGTTACAGTAAGGTGTGTTTTCTGCTTTTCATCTTCACTTAGCAGTTCGTACGCAACATGATATCAACTAGTGGAGTGTGATTGGTTTCGTACATTTATCACTAGCCGTTGTGCAAGCCATATTCGGTGATTTTGCAGATATTGATTTTCACTGATAAAAACTGAACTGTCTATACAACATTCGTTGATAGTTTAGGGAAAAGTTTATTTCTACTATTTGTTGAAATATATTGGATGGTAGGCAGCTGTTGCTCCCTCTCAGTGAATCATTTGTAATCAATATTCATTTAAGCTATTCATATTTGTTTTTGCAGGAGGATGCTCTTGAATTGGCCGCAACAGCTGAAATGCTCCGGATTCGTTTCCCATACCAATCGATTACCATTCGTTTGGCCGATTTCTGTTGCTTGCAGGAAAAGGTTTGTAAACTTGGTGTGGAAGTTTGTTTACGGAACGTTGCTGGGGTAGTGAATCGTTGCTATGGGTTACTTTACGTAGCTAGCTGAATTTGTTGATGTTACGGATAATTTAAACTGTTGAACTTGTGAGGAGAAGTCAACACCTAGTAATTTGCGAAGTCTCCATCGCCTACTTCCTTGGTTCATCGGCTAACTTCGGATTAAGGAAATGCGCTTCTTACCGCTGCTGCCTCGGTTCTCTTTTTTAATAGCATGCAATGTTGCGATCTTGTTGGCTAGTATGTGTTGGTTGAGGGTTTCCATGAATGAGTGGTTGCACTTTGGGGTTGAGACTGCCACCACTGCTTGCCTGCGAACAGCGTGTGCGTCGCAATTGTGTTGCACTTTGGGCTAATACGCCGAGGACACTGGAGGGAATGCAGATGTTTATTTTGAAAATAGTAACGGGCGTATATTGTTTGTTGGATTTTGGAATTTGGCATGGTGCAAACATTAATTTGCATTATCTCGATGATTGCGAATCAATTACTATCTAATCAGAACTCTAGTATTCAAAATGTAGACTTTCTCTCGTGTTTTGGCGGGACAGTTCTTTGTATATGTTTTGTGGCGCAGATGATTCATAACACTAGTCGGCTCCCCTCTCCATCCAGCGGTTGTATGTAGGGGGTAGTGCCACGTATGTTTATTATATGCAGGGATCAAATGAAATAAAAAAACTAAAATGTTATGAGAAGGGAAGATGAAATTATGCTTTATTTGAAAAATACTCATCTTATTACGTTCTATTTTTCAGGATCTCCTCAACGACACCATTGTCGATTTTTATTTGAATCACATAGTGGAACACACACTGCCAGATGATCCGTATGTTGATGTTGCGCATCTGATAATTCATATGATCCTTCAGGTCGAAGCGAGTCACTGTGTTGCCTGCTGTTTTCTGGCATAATTTGTCTATACTGCATTCTGTTGTGGATACTCAGGACACATCTTTATCACCACAGCAGAAGGTTTGTTTTTCTTCTGTTACACTACTAATTGCAAGGTTCAGCTGGATGCTCGGTTCAGCGATGTCTTCGATTTCGTTGAGGGATTCGACCTATTGGATGTGGATTACGTCGTCATCCCTGTCAATGAATGGGAACATTGGTATGTTGTCTATCTTTCAAAATACTACCTATTTTGTCATCACTTAGAACTGCTAGTAGTGGTTCAGTTTCATATTTAATGCAACGTGGTCGATTTTTCGGTGTAATGAGCTTGCTTTCTCAGGTCGCTTGTCGTTGTCTGCCATCCTTTCACTGCTGAAGGTCGTATTGTTTGTTTCGATTCGCAGCTGACTGATGATCACAACAATCTGCAGAATATCGGCACACTCATTGACGACTTCTTGAAGGTATCGTTTTTTTTAATATTATGAGGTCTATCGGGATCTTTTTTTTTTCGTCAACTATGTTATATCATCACTTGATTTCAGTATGCTTGGTCTCGTTGGCGTAAGGAGGAATGCAGCATAACATTGCCTTGCATTGTTCCTCACAATCTTGCTCAACAAGTCAACAACTTCGACTGTGGAGTCTACATACTAGAGTTCGCCCATCGTTTCTTGCTAGCTCCACCCAAGAACGTGAGTATTTTATAGTACCGAATTGGATAAGCTTTCCTTTCCAGCTGGACCAGTTCGACTTCGCTGCTGAGTATGCAGACTTCAATGTGAAGAATTCTCGATGTGAGATGCAGAAGACAGTGCTATCAATGTGCTCGGATCGCAGTTTATGGAATCCTATTGTGGATATGCTGAACGCCCGTAACTGACGGAGGTTTTAGTCCTTTCACCTTGTTATGTCAAAGGTATTTTTGCGGTCATCCTTTTGTTATGGATGTTTAATTTTTGATTGCAAAATACCTTTAACTTTGTTGAGATTTTATTTCATAATTTTCTTAAATTGGTTTAATTTTTACTTTGGTATTATGTTATTCTTTTCTGGTTCCCATTTGTTGCTCATCTCAAAGACCCAACCTCTTCTCGTTGATGTTTTGTTTGACTCCTTCGCATTGGCCCAACAAAAAATATAAAACCCCCTACGAATTGTTGATTTGTTATTTCCTCACCCATAACCCGTTGTTACGATTGTTATAGTTTGTAACTGGTTTCTGTTACAGACTAACATATGTTTTCGTAGGATTCAACTAACATTTAGCGCGATTTTGGTTGGTATTTTTGTTTTATTTTATGAAATGATATTTCACAAAGAGTATCTCATGTAGTCATCCTTCATGTTTGTTGTTGATATTATGTTACTTTTGAGGGAAGGTTACATGAGTTAGAAATTAGGAATAGTTTTTATCAATTTTTCTCATTGTGCCTCTTATGGGTAGACTCATTTTTATCGAGTGAGTCCTGTTATTGGCAGTCAGTTCTGCGCTTCCTTCCTTATACATAATTTCATTCACAAGTCTCATTCTTGGTTTTAAGCGTCGGACTGTCTGTTAGTTACTGTTTTGATCCGGTTCGGTTGTTAATCCCACTGAGAGTTCGTCTTGTTTCTCTAGTCTGGTTATGTTGTTATTTGTCCATCTGAGAACTTGACTGCTCTATTTCTACCTTCTCCTCCTGCCACTTATATGTATTGAGGTTAGGTAGTTTCCCGTTACTGCGTCTTTCTTTGCACACAGCCCCCTCACTCGGTTAATTATTGGGTCAACTTCGACTCTTCCATGTTGATTTGGTTATATCTGTGCTTGTATTATCAACCAGTGGCCATTAATAAATACGTTGCTGTTATATTTGTTTTGTATATTATTCTGGGAAATTGTGAGCATAGTTGCAGGAATGGTGTCTGAGTGGATTTAAATTTGCATTACGTTTCGGGAAGTTTTCGTAAATTGTATAGGCCGCTACATCAATAAGTTTGACGTGCTTGTGTGGGGCTGGACAGTTTTACGACTACGGGGTTTATCAATCGCTGAGGAAATTTATCATCTCTCTAAGGTGTTATATTGATCTTTTCTTGAATACGCGTCTTTGTGCTTTTAACATTTGTATCTTCTTTAGTTTCTTCTACCTTTTTCAACCTTACGTTGATTTTGTGCCAGTTTTTAGCTCTGTGAGAGCGAGTGAGTAACATTTTCTACCTTAAAAATCTATGATGAGTTGTGATTAGAATATTGTTCGCAAAGTTTCTTATATACTAGAGGGAATTCTCTACCAGACCAGCAATAATAACCTGACTCTGATTTTTTCTAGCTTGAATGCTTTACTTTACTCTCAATATTTCTGTTTTCTTAAGAAGAATTCAATATCACCTGCTTTACCTGGCTTAGCGACCTATTTTCTTTAACCGTAGAAACCAGTGTGTTGAGTTTGTGAAGGGAGTATACCCCTACTAATATAGCGCTGAATACAAAATAGACGAAACCGGTCGGGCCGGGCAGCCAGCCGCCTGTTTCAATAAGGTAAATGATGAACCTTTACTATGGAGTGAGAGGTCGCGGCCGGTTCACGGACCGGCCCGGCCGAGGTGCAAAAAAGTAGGCCGGGCGGGACCGGGCCGGTTTAACAGCTCTGGCCGTAGCATATAAACGCACGGGTGGGTGCCCGGGCATTTCTATGCTACGGCCACTGGCTATACTATCCACCAAATATATAGTGACCACTTGTTCGGATCATACAGGCAGTGAAGCCCTCCTTAGCTGTATGCAGAAGCCTTGCTATTTAATATCTGATTGTAATATACATTTTCGCCGTTATTTTCTCCAAATACTGATTATGTTCTCCGGATTTTCTCTTGGTTGAGATGGAAACATTTGCAAATTGTCCCAATTATAGAAACTCTTATGAAATGATCAAACATGTATAGATTCAATATGATTCGAACGCTCTCGATGCTGCAAACCTAGTTTCTATTTGATGGCAGTGTGGGCCATATCCCTAACATGGAGTCTGAACTGCCGACCCGGGCCGACTTTGCCACACCTCTTTTCTTTCCACTGAGAAAAAAAAATGCCCATGAAATGTTCATCCCTGCCCCAATATTCCGACTTTGCCTCAATAATTCTTCCCTATTTGGCTGTGTATTATTCCATTCGCCCAAATCGAGACCGCGAAAAGCCACTTTAGCTCTAATCTCATGTTATTATACCTTTTGTTTTCCGTTAATCCGTAAAAACACCATAGAACCGTGTTGTCGGCCTTAAACTAGGCTCTTTACAAGCTTGTTAAAAATCTTTAAAAAATCTTTTAATTAGTGTTTAATTCAATAAAAAAATTAGGTGATATTCATAGACTGACGGCGCCGCCCACCGTTTCCACCTTCTTTGTCTCGGATCAATGCAGTTTGAGCTTTGTGAACAATGTATTAGCACTTTATTGAGTTGACTCCACAAGGTGGCTCCAGTCGCTAACTTAGGCAACATTTGTAATATGAAGATAGTTTGATAATATCAGCCTTTGTAAGTTTCCACAAATTTCCAAAAAACTTGGGCCTCGGCAGGCCCGACTGGAAAAATTTTGGACATCGGCACGGCTGCCCGGTCCGGAGTGTGAATAATATTTTCAAAGGTTCAATAATATAAAACTAGCAGTGAGGTCTTCATCTTAAAGCTGAGGTTCTCTTGAACACGTGCATCTCTTACTTTGCAAGATTATATAAAGTTGATACAATAGTTCAATGAAATACAATTCAATACTGAACCATTCTTTTTTAGTTGTTTTGTTACACATTTTCTAATTCCCCTCTATCATTTCTGCCTTTTTAGAATATTTTAATAATTTGGACCTCCCCGGTATTTATTATATGTCTAAGTATGATTAATCCTCAACGGATGGATTTAGATAGTCTAATATATTTATACTTTTCAATAATCTTAAGCAGATTAAATACAGTCATATACAGTTCTGAATGTCTCCTATAAGCTGCGTTAGGTACAGGAACTGTACTTCCTAGATTGGGAGGTAGCTCAATGTTAGCTTATTCATCAGATAGTTATTACTTCTGTAGATTTTTGTAAGGATTGTGGAATATTTTTATTTTGAAAATCTTATAACTTTAAATTTCAAAAGAGAATACCCATTTAACGAGTTTAATTATGTTACCAATTAGTATATTATTTACTTTGTTGTTTGCTTTATTTGGTAAACGTATATTACTTGTTGTCTTAGAGCAAAACACCAAAATAGTATACAATTTCAGAAACTGCGAGTCATCCAACTTCGGCAAGACGGTGAAACAAGATTTACAGCTTTTGGAATTTGAGCAACCATTTTTGAGCTTCCTCAGCTTCAATTGCTATTTTGAATCGGATGTACCTTTAGTTCGCCGAATCTCCTTTAAAAACTCGTATATAAACGATTAGTCTTCTATTTTCTGCGACTAAAGTCTGTTATTTTCTCGGCTACTTTTGGTTTTTCTTAGATTTCCTTCGTTCCCGTTCGGTATCCATAGCTACGCACATTTCTTATATCAACTTATCACCTTTCCACAAACCACAAAACTTATACAAGACTCCATAGAGATGGGGGTGGGAGAACGATTCGAGGAATACAAAGCGAAATTGTGGACGAATTTCTGGTTTTAGAAAAGGATGAAATGGAGCTAGTTAAGTTAGTGTAAGATATCATATGTTAAAATAACTTAATTAGCTTCTTAACTTTTAGATTAATACTGTTAGTTCTTGAAGCTATACACTTCAACCTAAAGAAAACTATGCTGGACTACCCTATAGTAAAAGCCGAGAATAAAAATGGAGTGTAGAGAATTCGAGCACTGTATGAGTTTCTTTTTGAGAGAAACACACCCGCTTCTGGAGACTTCTTAACGTGCAAACTTAACTTTGGGAGTATGGGCGTGCATTTTACCTGCAGGTGCGGTGATAAATATCGTATAAATAAATAAGTTACTCTTATTATCATGCAACACATGCAACTTTTTATTCCATCATATTAACCTTATTTAACCTTAGAGCTGTAGAATTTATGGTGACTAGTTTGTTTTGGGGTTTCCAAACAAACAATAAACGAACATTGTCATGACTTGAATCTAATGATTCAATCTCCAGCTTCAAACAAAACAAACTTCCTCGCAGATCGAACAGCGTCGCCAGCCAAGTCTATTCCGACCAACTCTCAATCAAACTTACATCACTTTCACTACTCCTACTGATTAAAATGACGATCTAATAATTCCTATCTTTGCTCTATTTACTTTTTACTAACTTTAATTTCCTCCCATTAATAAGTAAATTTTAAATTAACTTCTGCAAATTTGCAATCCTCTCTATAGTTCCTATTATGGCAGTAGCTTGGCTTCTATCGTTCTAATCTAATTTTATGTGCCTGTAAACCTTTTTTTGCCCCTTTTTTGCCCCCTGTAAATTTGCCGTAATGATCTTTTTGGCATTTATGTACATTATTTAACCACGGCGAGATGGATTTTTAATAATTATAAGCTAATTTAATTTTATTTACTTAATGTATATTGTAATTAATGCACAGTCCTTTAAAAAGCTAGAACTTCAGCTCGAATGGATGTTTCTAGGATAGTTCCAATCATTGTAAACTTTGACAAATCGGGAACTCCCAGAAAATAGAACCTAATTAAAACATAATTACTTTGAACTGAAAGTTTATATGAGCGGCCAATGGTTATTCAAAGGTATACGGTACGAACTGCAAATTTTACTGGAGCGCGACCGAAAACGCGGACTAGTTAATGATGCAATTTATAATACTAAATCTAACTCATCTTGCTGAAACAATTATTATATAGTAGTGAATACAACAATTCTGCTCGTTTTAAATTGAGCCCTCAGACCTTTAACTTGCATATCGTTTGTCCGTCGACTATAAAACAGTGTTGATTCAAGGAATTCCACATATCGTAGTTTTGGTCTCAAAAAGAAACATAGACTCATTTTATTGATAATATAATTGTTTTTCTATTGAATTTTATTGCCCACCTTATATAGTTGTCCAACCCGTAGAGCTAATCTACTAAAATTTAAAATATATGCATTCTTTTGTGTTTGAAGTAAAATGATGTATTCTATTAAACGTCACTATGGTCTCCCTTCCCCTACTTCTTCTTATCATCGTAGGTGTTCTCAGGCAATGATATTTATTTATAAATGTCTTATAATTTTGTATTCCCTTTTTAGCCAATGTAAATAACTTGTTTCTTCCGGATTAGCTAACTTTCATGGATATATCCTGTGGTATGAATTATATTACGTGGGGTTCTCGAATGGGCCGGGTCAGAGCTGGGTCAATTTTGTAAACCTGGATTTTACAATAAGTTGGAATCCACAGATTCCAGAAACTGTGACTCCAGACTCGGGCAAAAACTATATACATATATTGTTTTGCAATATAATATCCAATATAATCGATACCTAAGATTTTCCTATACAAGGTTCCTATTTAAACCCTTCCCTTACCAGGTTTAATGTCATAGCATCTTACAGTGGTTCAGTACTACAAAGGTTAAGTGATAGTAAGATTTATCTATATGTTATAATAATACATACAATAACTAAGAGAGAAAGGATAGATAGAGAGAGAGAGATGAATGAGGTTACCGAATTACCCTTATGTGTCTTAGAGCATATACTGCTTGTACCTTTATATCTTGCATATTACATTGCACAATCTGCCTCTCCACCGGCCCGCCAGTATATATACTGTGCAGTCAGCTGACGCGGGGGTGCAGACAGATTAGTCATCTTGACTATCGTCAAGACAGCCTTCTACTTTTTCCAGTTTTCTAAATTGTTTATTTAGTGAAAGATTGTGTCGAATGGAGTTCTAAAATATATATTTGATTGTTTGAAATAGCTGAGAGCAAATGTTTTGAGTTTGTTCGAATTTTGGGTCGTTAATATCTAAGCAATTATGAGACGTTGTTATGATCTACAAAAATCCAATACTAAATGATAAGAAAGAAAAAGTTAAAATCAAATTGTTTTTGCCGAAATGGTATAGTTAGTTTAGAAGCAAGTCTGGTCCCTAAGTACATATATGGACCATTTGGGCTCATGAAAATTCAAACGCTTTTCAGATTTTACTCATAGCATCTCGAAGCAGCGTGACCGAAAACTCTTTCTTCAGCCTGGTTTTTGATACTTTCCCAAACTGATTTATTTTATATTATTGTCACCAACGAATCGAGAACATCGAGTTAAGAAACGACCCGTCCCGCCCACTCCCGCAAAATTCGGCCCAGGCAGGAGCCTGGCCGAGAATTTCCAACCCCTGGGTCACACTCTTGTTAGACCGTTTTATCCACCCACCTTTCAACTAGCATTCTTGTTTTCCTTGTAGTAAACGAAGTTATCCGCAATAAATTGATAAATCCCACTCAAAGTGCACCTGAAGTATGGAAAAGAGTAATTAGACTCGAGTTAAGTATATAATTATAGTGAATGAAGCATATGAACATATATGGAAGCTTCACATTCTGATATAAAACAATAAAATAAAAGATTCTATCAAAAGAGCGGTGTTCTCAAACGGGCCGGGCAATTTTGAGAACCGCGCAAAAGAGACGAACTTCTAAAAGTTGGAAAAGTAAATGCTTCGATTTTGTAAAAGAAAGTGAGATTCATTCATTTTCCAGTATGTCTTTGCAAAAGCATCTTTATAATTAAACTCTATGAGGTTTTTAGTTTAGATTAAGGGGAAATTTGACAAATATTATTCAAAATTATTAATATTAAAGCATTTAGCATGTTTTTGTTGTTAGTAACGTACCCGTAAAACAACAAACTTTATTTTTGTGCAAAGTCTCCAGGGGAACCGGATTGAAACGGAATTGTACTTCAATATTAACAATTCGTTTGTTTGTTTTGTCCTTCTCAAAATGTATTGATCAGAGTTACCACAATCTCAAAGTAAAGTAAGTACGCAAAAGCATCTTTCTAATTGAACTCTATAAGGTTTCGTAATTTAGATTAAGGGGAAAATTTGACAAATATTATTCAAAATCATTAATATTAAAAGCATTTAGCATGTTTATTGTTAGTGGAAAAATAAACATTTAAAGTCTAACTTATTAGAAGTTCTCACTTGTAATAATATGAACTAGAGAGAGAGAATTTACCAAAACCAGCTTTTCCACCGTAAATCGTACAGCTTGCCATAACTAACGTACCCGTAAAACAACCAATGTTATATTTTTCCACAGTCTCCATCAATAATGGTGTTACGTAATCAATTGAATGCATTAGGTATTCACTAACGCTCCTTTGGGCTTTCTCAACTACGAACTTTAACTAGTTTAACAAGCTCTTTTCAATACTCAATTATACAAATACTTTTTTGATTCAAACACTGTAACTGATTTTACAATTTGACCAGTTTAGGAAAGTATATTTATGTGCATAAACTATATTTTGAATCTGGGGAGTCAAATGTCTCTCTAAAATAAGTAAAATGGTCCATTTTGGACCCATTTTGTAGTGGACACCGTCGGTAAATTCAAATCATTTTGAATTTTCCATTTGTATGTAAAAAGACGCCGTCGCCGTCGCCGTCGGGGTTGTGAAAACCCTCGCCGTCGTTGTCGCCTGTTTTACTCGCACTGTGAAGTTTGGGCTTTCTCAACTTCGAACTATACCAGGGGGACCGGTACGGGCTCATACCAGTTATAGTAGTGTTTTCTTATTTTCAAAAAACCAACTTTTTATCCACATGGCTTTCAATAGCTAATCTAATCAACTGTGAATATGAATAAGGTGGTTTCTCATCATCTTTTAACGGAACATTTGGAGAATTACTCGACGAAGAGGACTTCTTTGCTGGCTGAACCTGAAATACAATAGAATATTACGAAAGTTATTATTACTAAAATATTGTTGAGATAGGTGAGGTAAAACAATTGTCGCTGCAAGAATCAATTATCTATTGTATTGTAATGAAACATATGCTTTTCGGCGATTTGGAATAGTACCCGATTTGTCAATTTTTGGGGCCCGGAGATAACGAAACGGAAACAGAATATTCAGTTCAAAAGAGTCCGTGTTTGACTGTTCCGTTTCCTGGTAGCCCTATTTCCTGAAGTTTGAACCCTTCCATATTTTTGATTTTGTACGATTATTTTCTATACATTTAGTAAACGTTTATCTATCCTGAAACACGCTACATTATAAAGTTGTTTTCGTGTTTTGGATACAACTTTTCTCGAATGTTACTCAAATTGCAGTATTTATCCTCTGCAGGCGAGCCGTCGTGAGTAATCGAGAGAAAAGAGAGAACACAGTCCTTTAATCTTATTGTCTCCGTTGGCGAGCCGTGCTTTACGGGTAACTACAGGAGCTTGATGAGTACGACCACTAGTTCCAGATTGATATTTATCCAGATTAAATAGAGTTGGGGGATTTAACTAATACATACTTTTGTTTTAATCTCACCTCTTGAATATTTGTTGATCCCCCGGTAGCAAGAAGCCATTCCAACTGACATAACGAGGAGTTTAGTTCAGTCATAAACAAAAGAAGATCCTGAAATTATAAAACATAATAATATTAATAAGAAATATAATTAAGTTAATTAACAACAATGTTCTTTATAGTGAATGGGTGAAAATAGTATTTTGAACAAGAATCTTGCCTATATGGTGAATGTTTCAGTAGCGATCTTGTAATCAACTATAACTGCAAACTAATTCTGATAAGGAATATGATACAAATTGGCAACTCGATTCAGGAATACACTAAAGTATTACGTAAATGGAAAACGTGAGAGTACGATGTGGTCAGTACGCCCCAGAAGGAAGGCCCACATTTAAGGAAATCGTATACACGGTATCTGAGGTAACAATTCGATAACTGTTAACATGTATGGATAATGCCGTTTAAGATGCCGGGAATAATTGAGCCCTCGCCTCAATCATGGTGCAAAAGAAATAAAGAAAACCTACTCTCACTAAAAAACTCAAGAGAAAATAGGCCGTGGCGTCTGCGTATTATTATGCGCATATTACGTATTTAACAACCTTTAAAAGGAAAAGTGCTTCGAAAAACCCTATACCTTTTTTACCACTGCCTCGTCAAATATGAATTCGACTAGAATCCACAGTCTATATTTTGTCAAACTCCAACTACAATTACGGTATCAAAACAATTAGAAACAAATCTTTTACAGTATTATGAAATTCTTTTATTATAAGTCGACTGAGGCGGATAATCTGTAAAAAGCTGATCTCTAGTCTGAAAAACATTAAAGTCTCAATAAGGGAGGTTTAGTACTACACCCCCACTGACATTTCAAACTAAAACCTTACGAAATATTGCGGAAATGCCCAAAACAAGATTTTATATATTCAAGGGACAAATCTCAAGTAGTTTAAAGGTCTATTTATTATAAGTCGAGCGCATAATTATAGCGGTTGTGTACATTTTCTTACGATTTCCGCGCTCCTTCTAAATTCTACAGTACACCTATGCAAACGATTCATTCGTCGACTAAAGTTAAGTTTCAAAATATTCAGCCAAAACTGTTGTCTTCAGTTGGAATGAGGGCCTAGTATCCTAAGTTTCAAGGTGAATTAAAATTTATCAACATAATAAAGTTAGAATAAAGTTAATAAAATTATATTTTATAAAAATAATTCAAGCTAAATATGGCGGGGTTGCATTTATTCCGCCTACTGGAGAGCCACACCTTTAGTAGGCGCTTACCTGAAGCAATCGATACAGAGCCGCCAAGAGCACCTGAAGAGAAATAGAATATTTAATGATAAGAAATATTAAATAGGAATCAATATATTTAGAAAAACATGGTTAATTTGCATGGTATAGTGTTCACATTCATTTGTATACAATGCCTGTCTTACTGACGAGCCCAGGGCACTTGTCGGAACTATTTGTTATGGGTGAAACGAAATAGTTCCATCACTTTTGCATCCAAATTTAGTTAGTCCATACACAATCGATAATACCTTTCGAATTTATCACCTGTGTATTAATTTTTGATATTTATATAGACCTAGGCCGGTGCGTGGTGGGACACTGGGTGCTAATCAGGGTGGGCAAAGGCACTGTAAGGTAAACAGTATACCGATAAAACGGTAACTGGTATAGCGTGCTCAATCCGGAAATATTCTAGGAGACAGAAAACTTAATTAGTTTGCAGTACTATTTGATTAGAAGATCGTTATTGGAACATTTACTATTTAAGCAAAATCATAGCTGAAAAACCTGTTCCTGCCGAACTAAGAATTCAGCCATCTGAAACCCCTTTATAAAAGGTTTATTTTAAAAACTTTTGTTGTTCATTTACTTCTTGATTAATAATATAATTATATTTTATGATTGCAGGCTCTTCTTTTGTTTATGACTGAACTAAACTCTTCGTTATGTCAGTTGGAGTGGCTTCTTGCAAACGGGGGATCAACAAATATTCAATAGATTATTGCATATAAGTTCTATTAAAACCTTTTCAATTTGATAAATATATATCTGGCGCAAATGACCGTATTCATCAAGCATCTGTGATCCTCCGTAAGGATAAAGGTTATCTATGTTTTTGGGAATTGGGAAAGTGCAGCTATGAGTTAGTTGGTCACACGTTGCTTTAATATTTGGGTACTGGTAACTTTACCTTTAAAGAAAGGTTTAATGAATACGTTTTATACGAGCACGTATCGTCGGTAAACCAACTACAGATTTGTTGGATAGTGGAATCCCGGATACAGTCTAAATATATTTAATGAGTTCAGACGACTGGAATATGTGGAATCGCGGGAATCTCATCCTGGGATCATTTGGCGAGTGCAACTTAACTTCGGGAATGGTACAGGCATTTTCATTGGGCCCGCAGAACGTGGCCTTTTCGTTGTACGATTGTACAGTCAGCGCCGAGAGTAATAGTGGAGTGTCACTTGCTTATTAGATTTTTAACACTGCACCTGCAGGCAAATTGCACGCGTGTGCTTGCAATGCGCAACATTGAACGGAGAGTAGTTGCCAGATGCTGGCGCGATGATCGCAAAAGGGGCTCATACGAGCGTTGAATTCTTTACACTCTCTCATTACTCTTGCCGCTGACTATATTCACCTGACGATAAATACTGCAATTTGAGTAACATTCAAGAAAAGTTGTATCGAAAACACGAAAACAACTTTATAATGTAGCGTGTTTTAGGAATAGATAAACGTTTTCTAAATATATAGATAATCAGGGATAGGAACAGTCAAAACGGACTCTTTTAAACTGAATATTCTCTTTCCGTTTCGTTATCTGCGGGCCCCAAAATTGACAAATCAAGTACTATTCCAGATCGCCGAAAAGCATATGTTTCATTACAATACAATAGATAATTGTTTCTTGCAGCGACAATATGTTTTCACTGAACTCATCCCAACAATATTACACTAATAAAAACTTTAGTAATATTCAATTGTATTGCAGGTTCCCCAGAAACCCGAACTGGCGAAAATATAAATATTTCAACTCAAATTGTTGCAATCGCCTTCAAAATAGTTAAATTGTTGACGGCGCGGCTTTTTGGGAATCCCGAAATATCTAAGGCTAGCTGGAGATATGAGATTGTTTATATCTTAAGTAATATTTGAGTTCTCAAAGTAGGCAGTATATGGAGTGAGAAGAATCCATAAAGTATAGTCAGATTCAAAAGTAATGAGGCCGTGTATGCTGCATATTTCCTCATTTTTAACACAGCATTAATGAGGTCGATGATAGAACACCTGGGGAACGGCCGACGGAACGGCGTCGGCGGATCAGAAATTTGCGAGAATTCTTTCTTCGGGCGGATTCGAACCATCGACCTCGAGATTATGATGCAAAGCTTCTATCTATTTATACATTTCATTTTTAGAAGTGCCTGTCGGCTCTGGCGCTTTCCATGTTAACGATCTAAGGAGAGCTTCGGAAACTGCAAGAATACTTGCATCTCTGGCCAATTCAATAGCTCAGCTGTATCAGCGAGGTTTCGAAGTGAATGAAGACTTTCTACAGGGAATTGTTAGGAAGAAATTATAGTCTAATAAATAATTTATGGATTCTTTGCAAACAATATGCTGCCTACTTTGAGAACTCAAATAGTACTTAGGATATATACAATCTCAAAACTCCAACTAGCCCTAGATATATATAAGATATATTATTCTTACTATTGCTTAGATATTAACGAACCAAAATTCGAACAAACTAAAAACATTTACTCCTAGCTATTACAAACAATAAACTATCTATTTTAGAATTCAATTCGACACAATAGTTCACTAAATAAACAATTTAGAAAACTGGAAAAGATAGAAGGCGAAAAGGTTAGTATTTACTATAAGATAAAGTTTATTTATTTTATTTTATTAATAACATTCTATAATAGTAGAGTATTTTCGGTGACTAAGCATTTAAGTAGCGTATTCTTCCATTTTGAGGGGGACACACGGTTATAAGTTAATGTACTTCTGAAGAAAATGCTTCCATTTACCGTATTTCCATTATTTTTATATAACATCGCTGATTTCCAAGATCAGCCCAGATAAGCTATAGTCTATAACAAACACAAGACCTCAGAGCCCGATGGTATACATAGGCTTCCTCAATTGCGTATTTGTCTTTTTCTGGATAAGATACAAAATAAAACTATACAATAATATTTTTCTGACATTCCGCTCGCTGCAGTCTTCTTTTTGTTATGGACTATAAGATATATTGTATAACTCTTGCTGCAGACGTTGTATATATAATAGTTTGTGTAACGGAAATGGTCCCGAAAGTAAATGTTGTACAGCTCTTTCTAAATAACACTGGGACATATTAGCTAGTATCATCTTTATATATATCATATCATTGTTTACTTATTGTTATTTAGGGTTCCCACTGGGTTTGTACCGACGAAAACGAGAAGAAATCTAAGATCTTACAAGGATCGGCGGCAAGAATCAATCCAGCAGTTGAACGATTGGTTAAGAATTGTGAGTTAACAAATAAAACAATGTACAGTGTAGTTGGTCATTTGGTCCCGTGCCTCGGGTAAAAAGGGGCCTATAGTGATTGGCCGTACCGAGCCTGGGCCATGTACGATGGTACAGAGCTGGTTATCCGGCCCGGCCCGGCCTGACCTCCAAAATTTTAGGCCGGGCCGGTAACCAGCTCTGCGGTGGTATATCCGATTAGTATGATGGCCGCCGAACTCAAATGTCGAACTATTTTGGTCGATTATTGCCGCATCAACATGAATACTACCAAACTTAAGAATTCAGTATATTCCTTACCCCTTGGTTCGCATATGGGCCGGCCGGGACCCGGACCAGTTTGTAAATCCCCGATTAAGATGCCAAAAACCCCGAGGATATTGCCGTTGCATCACGAAAACTTCAAAACTTAATGTTTCAAATGACAAGTTAATTTCTAAACGAAAGTAAGTGTAATTAATGAATTGCATGTGACATAAGGAAACAAATATCTTTATAGATAAGAATGAATACAGATGACGATCTAAGTGATTTGAATCTGTTTGCATCGAACGACTTATCAGCTTCCTTCAGACGGGTTTATGATCAAATATTCCACGAAAAACCGATGGATCAAAAACAGCAGGTAGGGAGATAATAAATTATATTAATTTCTATCTTCTTAGCCCCAAATGGTCCATATATGTTCTTAGGGACCAGACTTGCTTCCAAACTAACTATACCATTTCGGCATAAAATTGAGCAAAAACCATTTGATTATAACTTTTTCTTTCTTATCATTCAGTATTGATTTATTATAAATCATATCAATGTGTTATTGCTTAACTATTAAAGAACGAAAATTCGCACAAACTAAAAACATTAACTCTTAGCTATTTTAAACAATCAACTATCTATTTTAGAACTCCATTCGACACAATCTTTCACTAAATAAACAATATAGAAAACTGGAAACGGTAGAAGGCGAAAAGGTAAGCATTTAAGATTAAGTATTTTATTTGGTAATAACGTTCTATACAAGTAGAGTATTTTCGGTGACAAATCATTTAAGTACCGTATTCTTCCATTTTCAGGAGGAGGAGGCGGCTATAAATGAATATACTTTTAATGAAAAGGCTTACATTCACCGTATTGGCTTTCTTTTTATATAACATTGCTGCTTTGCAAGATCTGCGTTGATATGCTAACTCTAGCAACAGACTCATATATAGTCGACGGACTAATCGCTTGCAGCTAAAGGTCAATTTATAATGATGCTAGAGCACTATTATATTGGTTACTTGTATAATGCCTCTTGATTTCCGCGCTCCTTCTAAATTCTACCTTGCAAACGATTCATCCGTCGACTATAATAGTTTGTGTAAAAGTTCAGTTCGATCCGAAGTAAATGTTGCAGAGTTCTTTCTAAAGGCTGCAGTATTTTAGCCAGTAATAAGATTTCCACAATAATATATATATTTTATATAATAGCTAGTAGCAATTTTATATATTGCCTATCTAGGTTTACTTATTGTATTTAGGGTTCCCACTGGGTTTGTACCGACGAAAATGAGAAGAAATCCAAGATTTTACAAGGATCGGCGGCAAGAATAAATCCAGCAGTTGAACGATTGGTTAAGAATTGTAAGTATATTGGGTCGGTTGGGCCCGTACCTCGGCGAAAAGGGGCTAACCGTGCTGGCCCGAAATGAGCCTGGGCCCTGCACGGTGGTGGGTTCGATTAGCATGCTGGGCCGCCGAACGCAAATGAACAATTGTAATAGAAATGTGCAAAAAGGAAAATTGCTGAGCAAACGGCGCGCCAAGGCCGTAAACCAAAT
>JAQGAV010001172.1:0-22949 GCA_034691345.1 Phasmarhabditis papillosa | reverse complement strand
AACGAAGTTCGGTCGTCTCTCTCACTAACTGTGTCTCCATCGTCTGTTCTAAGAGCCGTACATCGTCACAAACACATCACAAGACAAGTCATGGCTCCGGCTCCACTTCTCAAAGATCATCACAAAATTGGAAGAGTTAATTTTGCCAAACACAACATGGCCAGAAACTGGAACAGGGTAAGCGTTTTTCCCATCAGCCAAGTCTTCTCCGATGAAAAAAAAAATGGAACCTAGATAGCCCAGATGGATACAGTCATTACTGGAGGAAGCAGCCAAGATATTTCAAAACAAGGAACTTCAGAGGAGGAAGCGTCATGGTCTGGGGTGCTTTTTGCAAAAATGAAACTCTGGAACTAGGCTTTGTAACCTGTCGTATGAATTCGTTGGATTACCAAAAAGTATTGGACAATCATCTGATGCCATTCCTGAACAGAAATCAAGTTGCTGGACTCACTTCTTAGCAGGACAACGCAACTATTCACGTTTCAAGATCAACAAAAGCTTACTTTCAACGCCATGGAATCGACTTACTCGATTGGCCTGCACTATCTCCCGACCTAAATCCGATGGAAAACTTTTGGGGTTTACTCGTTCGCAAAGTTTATAGTAACGGAAAACAATACGGCACTTGCAACCAACTCAAAGACGCCATCCAAGATTCATGGAACTCCATTAGTGCTAAGACACTCAAGAAACTCGTAGAATCAATGAAAAACAGATTTTACGCAACTATATTAAAGAAAGGAAGCATAACATCATATTAACACTCATTTATGTACATATTAACCTATTTTTTCCAATAAATCTTCGGGATAATTATAGTGCGTATATACTTATGACGAAGTTTAAAACCTCATAGTTATTTGAAAATGTTCTAAGTAGCTAAAATTAACAAGTATTCGTGACAATATTTTGGCTCTAGGGTTAAAACAGCGCTAAAACTATAGTTATTGTCTAAAACTTCATATCTTTCATTTAAAGCAGGTAATACTGATTTGTGGGGGTGCGTATATACTTATGACGCGTACTGTAAATATCCACTGTATATTTTCTAAGAAGGGATAAGCTTACAGGAAACAGGTGGTGTTATGTAGACTAAAATGAATGTACTTTGAAGCAATGGCTCCAATCAGTGGTGTGCGGGATCGCATTTTTGGAAAAGGCGGGATTCGGGAACGGGATTCGGGATTGTAAAAAAATTTCCCGGGATTTGGGAGGGATGGATTTAGGTGAAAAAAAGGCAGGGATCATGAATTCGAGGGGGATTCGGGAGGGTCCCGCACACCACTGGCTCCAATGCCAAACCGCTGCTCCTTGGTGGCCGTAGCATAGAAACGCCCGTATGGGTGCCCGGGCTGTTTCTAGCCTGCCCGGGCAACAATTCACAACAACTCGGGCAGGCCAAAAACTGCCCTTCACCCACCCAGGCGTTTCTATGCTAGGGCCACATAGTACTGCCCTGGACACCTAGCACTCGTTACCAGATATGCGGAACTTCATTTTTCGGAACTTTTGCGGAAGTTTCTCCAAATCATGCGGAACGCGGATGCGGAATGTGGAACCCAAAAAAGTCGCGGAACGCGGATGCGGAATTCCGCACTTCGCTACTCGTTACAGACTACAAATTTGTTGTTCGTTTTTGAAGAAAAGCCTCGCTTCTGAAGCTGCAAAGCTCCCTTTTGTATCAACTACAATTAGAATTACTGTATTGTTTTCTGTTATTCTTCCTGTTTTCAGCCTACGCTTCTAATAAGAATCATTTTGTCATCCGGCAGTGAGTAGTAAGCAACTTAGCAAAATATCACAGTACTGTACGGTTATTTATAAGTAAATATTAATAAAAACAAAAGAAAAACTATTGAATCAAGAATTATACAAAAGAAATAGGTTAGCAATTGCTAATGGGAATGAAATGTAGCAAAATATTGCGTGGAGAAATTGGTTCTGGTTTCATTTCATTGTTTCAGAAGACAAAATGGTTTCAAAAAACTTTTGTATGGTTGGTCAGGTAAAAATAAGGCCTGCCCACTTTTTAAGACTTCATAAAACCAGGTGTTTCTACCACCACTAGGCCTAATAGACTACTGAGGTTTAACCAAAAGAGTATGATTACAGAAGGAACTGGTTTAATATTAGAAGGCAAATTAGATGCAAATTCTTAAAAAAGTTATCTTGGTGTTTCATTTTCTATCTGGGGGAATAAATACAGATAAATAATAAAGAAAAAAAGAATAAGAAGAGTAAAAAGTATTTATGTTTATTTTCATGTATCAATCGTATCAGAATAACAGTAGATTCCAGTAGAGGCAGGGCTTCGTCCATTCAATCCGTAATCTACAGAGCAAAGACGGCTCCTTTCTAGCATTCAATCTTCGGTGCACGAAACATGGGATAAATAAGCTGCTGGTTTCCCAAGCCTTCTGCAGCTACGGGGAGTCGAACCCACAGCATCAGATCCTCACGGATTCTGAGACCCCATCTCTCTATCTGAGAACTTCCTTCTATAATAGAACAGCTCTTTTCCGGTTTGCTTCATACAAATGCTAGCAGTTCTTGAGCAAACCATATAATTTACTCCCTTGAGCAAAAAATAGTGCCCATCAGAACAACTTAATATTTAATGCATCCCGTATTCTGAACCTTCTATAATCGCTCCCGTTTTCCACATCATTAGGCATATTTCCGCCCACCGCAGAAATAGAATAGAGCACAATTACATTGCTTTTGAAAATTAGCCACGCCGAGTTTTCCCCGTATACAATCACACACTTCTTCCTGCTCCAGTGTCGCCAGAGTACTACCAGAGGTAGCGGCCGCGTATCCTAGACAACTGTAGCCACGCCCATAGAATAGTTGTCGTCGCTTATGTCATGAGTTAATAAGCTATGCCATCACGCTCCGTCTGATAAATTTCTTAGTTGGACCAAAGTTACACGAAGTTATTAACTACAAAATTGAACCTAACTAGAAACTATATTAATTCTAACTATACTCAATATCTAACTTGTTGATATTCGCAGACCGAATCACTGTGAACTGCAGAAACAGTAATCAGTTTCAAGTTCTTCAACCCGAACCATTTTCCTGGTCCGAGGGTACAAAATAATTGTAAACTACAAAACCCGACATCGACTAAACACTCCCACATTCGTGTAATCCCCTTATATTTAACACCGACCCAACTATTCGGTAAATTCTGAACCCAACCATGCTCGAATCATGGGAAACTACTATAAAACTGAGCCCTCCATGGGCAGCTTCATCACCGCAATCGCCAGGAAATCAGTATCTGGAGATGGGATACGAGCATCATTCGATGACAGATTATCCGTATTTTGCGTAAGTTTGCATTGTTTTAAGTTTACAGTTTCATTTTGAGTTCCATTCACATGTATCCAGTGGCCGTAGTATAGAAACGCCCGGGTGGGTGCCCGAGCAGTTTTTGGGTGCCCGAGAAGTTGATGATTGTTGCCCGGGCAGGCTCAAAACTGTCCGGGAACCCACCCGGTCGTTTCTAAACTTCGGTCACAGATTACCTTATGTTTCCCTGTTTTTTAAAACCAAGAGATTTTTGTTGATCAAAATGTAAAACAGTTCAAATCACTAAAGTGTTATAGTTCCGTCAGTTTTCAAATTAAATACCAATCCCAAGTTTTCTATAATGTAAAATTTTTGCAAAACTAATATTTTCGTCTGTCTTTTACTAATTTGTTTGTGGTAACCACCCACGAGTTGACGCTATTTCGTTAATTTTGTTGTCCATTACCGTTATGGCTGAAGGTTTAGCAACATTCCTAGTATGTATTTCATCATTTCTATTCATTAATGAAAACATTATTTATTGATTTTATAATCCTTTATTATTAGAATATTTGGATTAGAGAAAATATTGTGGAACAGTGTACTACTCTTGAAGAGATGTAGAGAGCTGTAATATCTGTTATAGTCTATCCCAAGACATAGGTTTCCAGCGCGGTAACACGAGTGGGACGAAGTGTTATAAAAATGAATGTACTTTTAGAGAAAATGGACCACGTCGATCGATTTTACATTCATTTTTTCTAACAATGGCCCGGCTCGTGATACCGCGCTGGAAACCTAGATCTTGAGATAGACTATATAAGGAGTACCTCAGGAGTTTTGAAAAAGGAAGAGAAAACAAAATACTGCACCGTTACTCAATATTAGCCTGGCCATATGATCCGGCGTTGAAACTCGGGCAGAATAACAATTTTTTGTTCTCCGGAGCTAACTACCATGAAACAAGAAATATAAATTAAATATTTTCGTTACATAGTTCATTCTTACAGGCCGGGCCCGGCCGAGGCAAAATTCTGAGAAACGTTTCAGTTGACCCGGTTTGGCGGTTGAGAAGTCCCATTTTATACTAATTATAATTGTTTCTGAGAGAGCCCAGCCTCGACCAAGAACCATTTGTGGACGCTTGTATTTATACAGGCAAGATCATACTTTATACATTTAGACTACAAAATAGTAGACATATTCAGTTCTCTCGACAACCTAAAATTTCACTGAAACCTCTTCTCTTAATCCAACACCTTCATCTAGGGTTACCCTACTGCATCACCGAACTCTCCACGGTTCCCATACTCTTTCCCCTAGGGACTACCCAAACCAACCTTTAATATTCACCTAGGCAGGTCCGCCGTGACCCCTATTGTTACAATTATCTACCAGGGTGTCCGCCTCTCCTCAGAATTGATACTATTTCTATAGGGGTTTCCCCACTCTTCGCACTTTTGACTCTGCTTAATAATTGTACTATTTCATACGATATTATCATACTTCGAGTCTAGTAAACATTAGGTGTGGTCTTGTTCTATAGACTGAGACTATTCTGACAACTAGTACCATTTTGTAGTGCCAACAATATTTGCGACGAAAGCATTTCTCTTGCAACCCCCTTTGTTAAGTCACGTTTTGTTTGCTTTGCTACCGGTAAATAAGGCAACTTGTAGAAAGTACTTTTTCTACCGTCTATTATAAATTTGGCATTTGCACTTTACAGTCGCGATATCATAAATGATTTAGTCGATTTTAAGAATAAAGACGCCGTGTCAAAAATCTATTTTTGTATGAGCCTGTTTTGCCAGCAGCGCGCGAACTTTGCCGGTAGGTGCGGTGGAGAACAGCGAAAATATACGCAAGGACCACGGCCTCTTTAGTCTTGGAGAAGACTATAACAGTTTCACTTTTTTATATTAGTTGCATGTACCTCATTTATTATTTCTAAATATATCAAGTAAATTACTTTTCTGTAATCTATTACTAGGTATTGCTCGATATGTATGTATAGTTTTGTTTACTGAACGCTTTTCAAAACCTGTTCAATAGCATAACATCAAGTTTCATACAATTACCATACGAACCGGACTAAAATGATTAATGATTATTTTAAAACGAATTCGTTCCTGAAACATCCTACTGATAATCTTTTGATTGATTCCGTATTAACATCCCACTGCAGCTCAGGAAAACACAACAATATAAATAATATAAATCTAATAAATAATGCAAATCTGTTACTCGGAATATAAGCTTCTGCTGCTGCACTTATCCTTCTGTTTATCTGATTCCGCTTGAATGTTGCGCTAATTTTAAAGGATATCTTAAATCCTCAGCTGAGACGCCTCGGCTTCCTAGAATCACTTTCGAATACAATTTAGCACAAACTGGTCAAGTGCCGAGCGGTGGTCGGGTCTAATTAGTTTTGTGGCTGCAAACGGCTAGGCTATAGAAGCCGCGCATATACTCTACTCAAATGTTGTTTCGTTGCTCCCGGAAGCTCAATTGGAGACCTTCCAGGCGGGGTTAAAGAATAACATTTTACACTCCGCGCGATGCATGCGAGAGCAGCGGTATTGTGAAAATTAAAGGACATTGTGAAAGAATTCTCAAGTGACTGGAAAGATGATGAGTGCAATGTTTCGAAATGTTTTGCAAATATATAAGCTGCCATCGAGGGTTATTTTTGATTGGCGTCAAAGGGTCGTTACTTTGTTACTTGTTACGAGATTCGACTTCTCGGGAAAACTTGGAACCCTTGAATTGTTTTTTAGGAACATACTCTCATCACTTACTGAAGTGCGCGTTATATGCGAATATTGCGCTCCATTGAAAATCGTTTCAAAAATTTTTGCTTTTTCAGGAGGAAAAGCAAAAAGTAAGGCCTTGAGGAAAAAGTGCAAGTTTCAATTTTCGCATGTAAGTAATTTCGCGTTATTCTTGTTTGTGTACGCACAATTTATTGTTAATGCCGGAAAATATCACTGAAAACTAACTTTCTGGAGAATATCCGCTAAAAATTGTGAAATAGACTAGGGCCGTCCTTTTCCAAGCCCCCGTAATATTCAAGTTTAGAAGATTATTATACGAATTCGAAATGTATTAATAGCCGTACTATGAGAGTTTAACAGCAATGTTCATTTAACGTTTCAATAGTTCCTTTGAAGTCAGACTTTACTTTAAAAGTTTGCCGATGTATGTTCTTTGTGGCAATAGTGCAACGCATATCTTGGCAAGGCGATACTTTGGACTTACTTGAAAATGCAAGTCGTTCAAAAGGGGTTCCTCTGAGAATTATGTCTTTGGATAAGGTATAGGTTCGAATATGGTTCTATTCTGGAAATGAATACATACGCCTTTTTTACGTCAGGCTTGCATCCGCCAAATGTTATTAGTTCAACAAATGGAGCAGAGAAATATAAATTATATTATATAATCCAAACTATAATTCCATTGAACATATAAAATGTGTCACAAACGGTTACAAGAAATTGTACTATAGAAAGTTATTTTTGTGTGTTTTGAACCATCCAACCAGTGACCAAAGCTGAATTGCAGGTCTAATTTACCATAATTTCACTATAAGAAAATACAAAATACAATATTCCAAACTACAAACCATTGAAACAAACTGTTAACTCAGATATATTTCATTTGAAGTGTTTCTTAGTATTAGTTGTTATTGTTTGGGTTTGTTTTTAGTTCAAACTTAACAATCTCCCGTAATAGTTGGAAACATTTATAGTTTTGAGAGAATATAGCTTATTTTGATAAATTGTAAGTCTCAAACACAATATCCCCCCAAGCCAATTAACTTTAAACATTACTTCTAAGAGTATTCAGATTACTCTTTGATCTATTCACTTTGTTTTCAGCATACAATTTAAGAATTTCCCTGATAGTTAGGATTGTTTTTAGTCTAAACTAGGATTATAGTCTGTTTCTAACCATTGAACCAATCAAACTTCAGAATTCTGTATTATTTACCACATTTATATAGTCGGTGGAAAAGACGCTTGCAAAAGGTTACGGTACGAACTGCTATTTTTTTTAGATCTTCTTAGAGCTAATTTAGAGCAAATATATGCCAACTTTTAATTTATCAGACCTTTAACCCAAGCTATTAGTCTGCCGACTATACTTAACTCATGGGTGGGATCGGGGCAGCTCGTGTTCAGAATTTCTCGGTCCGGCCCGGTACATGAAATTACCCATTTCTCACTTCAGTTCTAGATCATCAAACCATCTATCCATCTAACTACCTCGAAAGATCACCCTCTGACGTGCTCGGTGTCCTTGGTTGGTCGCTTTGTTCCATATTGTTTCCCCCTTGCAGCTCCCTACATATTGAGCCCCCCTTCCTATAGAAACTCCCGTTTTGCACGTAGGCAGCTAGCCGTGTGCCACCGATGTAATCATGTGGAAAAAGCTGCAGTTCCAAATGAATTTAACTTTTCCCGTTTTGCCTCAAACTTGGGATTTTAATTTGCATTGTTATCGAATCTAAATGTTGTTGTTGAAATCTTTTTTTGAGGAATTTCTCAAACTTTTAAGTTTTGAGGAACGCTTGCTGGTTCTAAGATATTTCTATAAGTAGGATGTCCTAAAATTTAAAAAAATACTTAAAATGAAAATCTCTGACAGGATACTTTTCCGAATAAGAAGGGTGTTGATCCGATACTCCTTTATCCTCTTCGAGGTTCTGACCAGACTCCGAGTATACTGCTTAACTAGTAAATTAGTATTAGATTATATTCCTTGGTATTATTCCCGTTCATAATTTGTAACACCGCGACCTTTAAAATTCCGCCACCCCATATTTCAATGTTCAGCTACATGTCGCAATGTGCATCACTGTTTGCTTACTCGATTGTTACATTGCTAGACCACGGCGACGCGCCAAATTCAAACCGAGGCTTCTAGGACTGAATTTGATCGTATCGATTAACAAAATTAATATTTCTAACCTATTTTCAAGTTTCTCACTTATATTATAAAGTTTATTGATCAACATTGCATATTATACATGCGTTGATTGTTTCATTTGCCTTAATCTCACTGACCTACAGTACTTAAAAAGTTTTAAAGATAATATTATGTAATGCTCCAAAATTTTGAATATTATTACCGCCCGACTTGTGGTACTAAATCTTATTGGCATTAAATTTGTATAAGTCTCATAAACATTTTTTATCACTAACTTTTTTGTTGGAAATTGAAACCTTATTTGAGGATAACATATTTAATTAGTTTTGTATACCTGAATATGATGTAGCTAAACACTTTTTCCGCTAGAGTATAGTGCACACAAAATATCACAATTTTACGCTCCGTTGAGAATGTGCAGTTGGCCATCGCGCTCTATTCATAAACTTAATCAAAAGACTCTTGTTATAACACAGGTGATTCGGCTAACTGGTATTGAATATACGGAATTTACTAGGAATTCATCTGTTTATAGAAATGACAGATCGGCAACACGAGTGAATCAACAACTAATAGCTATGTTTTTGTAGTCAAACGCGGCCCGAAATTGAAAGTTACGTCGGGTAATGATCCGTCGATTCCAGTAGCGTAAGTGTGTGGTTTAGACTAGCTACATGAACTACCATGCTTTCAGATTATTCTCTGTCAAAAAGTTGTAAAGTGTACCCATATGAGCGGAACAAGGTTTTTTACTGTTTTTAACACGGCCAACCCAGTGCTGGAAACTTCACGGGCCGACTTTTTGGGAAATCGGCCCGGGGCCGATAATTTGACAAACGGACCGGCCTTTTCCCAGCCCTGGGCCCTACAATCCGCTTTTCAATAAATTCGAAGTGATTGAATTTGAATTATGGACTATACTAGCGTTTCCCCGAGGTTTATCACCATGTTTAGATAATGCTTTCCAGCTTATACCTAGACGCTGATAATTCATAATACCCTAATATATGTATTTGCTCCTTATTTTATCTTGACAGGGATTATTGTTAAATGTTTCGCTACATTGTAACCAATCCCACGCTGTGCGGAAGGGACTCTATTTATTTTATGTTTGCCAAACTTATTCGCAAATGTTAATAGAAAGTAATTCCGCGATCAACCGAAAAAGGTGGCAAAGGATCAGCGAACCACCCGCGACGTTTAGTTATTTGCAATTTAGTTGAAAGGTGGGCAGAGCCCATTTGCAAGTTTACTAGAAGCGTCAGAGATTAAACTGATCAAATTTTGATCGAGCGGAGTTCGAAATTGAACCAATCGTTGATCAATAAGCTTCTAAAGCGTTCAATGGTCGTCGCAATGAGGAATTTGAAAGCAAGAATTCTCTTCTCTTTTTCTTCTTCAAGAGAGTGTGAATCATGTTCTAAGCAGAATTGAGCAGCTTAAGGCCTCTCGCAGTTGAGTCAGCTCCTGGAATCCCCCGAGTGATGCGCAATCTAGTTAAAACCGCTCAAGTCTGCTGTGGCGCAGGGTAATGATATTGCTCTGAACAGAGGTCGCATAACTCGACTCTGCAACCGAATAAGGAACTTTGAACCATTCTTTGAAACAAAAACATGTGGGAAACAAACTTTAGTCACTTTTATAGTTATGACGTTAGAGTTTAACGACTTTTTAAAAAAAAATTTTGATTGGATTTCACTTCGCTTCTGGTTGCGGGACAATTATGTCAAACTTTTGCAACTTTTTAGTGCTTGGAAAAAAAGATGATAAGACCTCTCAACGGGCCTGTGTCTTATTTGAGAGTTCTGTCTTATATAGTAACTACTATCTAACTATCCTACTTTACCTCATTACTGGATTGCCATACATCCTTTGGAGAACATTCCGTCATCTTTTTCATTAGTAATCCAAATATATCTATTCTGGAATCGACTCCGGTCTGGCAGGCGTCTCCCATCTTTTGCCAACCCCTTATTATTTGTCCACAATCTGCTAACTGATGTCACATTGACCTAGGGGGACATCCCTTTCCTTACAACACGTGACTCCTTTGTCTATCAGTTCTTTCCATCTATATTATGCTGATCTGATATTGATTAGATCTGAGACTAAACAGCAGCCGGGTATATCCCGAAACGAACCTAGTCATGTGATCTTCAGATCAGGATATATCTGCGCATTGGATATTTATTTTTTCAATTCTTGTAATTATTTGGGAAGAGCGTGCCGGTTTTTCAAATTTTCCGGGCCCGGCCCGGTCACAAACATTTTTTGAATTAGATTTTCGGCCCGGCCCTGGGCCGGCCCGCTATATTTTAATCCCCGCTGTTAATATTGTAGTTTTGTTGTCTTCGACGCAGATACTCTTTTGTTCAAAGTTTCCGATTAGATCAAGGATTGAATTGTTTTATTGATGCTTGCATAGCTGGTTGTTCGGGCAGAATGCATGTTGCGGTCGAAGTTTGGTGAAATTTATATTTGCTAGCAGGCCAAATTTGCGCTATACATTGAGCTTCATAGTTATCAAACTTAGATGTGTACTATTGAAGTACTTCAAACTATTGTTTTTTCGTTTTTTCTTTCTATATTAGCAGTTAATAATTTATTTGCTAAGGTAGTTCAGACCGTGCAACAACTCGTAAAGTTATACATATAGTCAGATTCAAAAGTAATGGGGCCGTGATAATATGCAGGAGTGTTGCAATATTTTTTTGACCTACTTTTGAATACGGCCCCATTACTTTTGAATCTGACTATAGATATGAATGAAATTATCCAATAATTTTGTAAAGATTAAAATTAAAGGTTAAAATTTGTAAAGATAAAAAGTTTCGCCCATAATTGCTAACCTTTTAGCAGTTGGTTAAATTTTACTAAAGTTCTTTGTTCAATAATGGTTTACTCTTTTACACAATATCCACTATTACGGTATTTGTTCTCTTTTATACACTCTTATTCTTTGAAATACAAAATGTTTCTAAAAAATCTCGAAATAGATACAGTCTGACTCTGATCTCCAAACACAAAAACTTCCGAAATACTTGATTCTGATCTTAGTTCGTACCTATTTGCATCTTTTCCAATGGGAACTAGATGTATAGTGTGTCGATGTCGCTGCGGCGGGCCTGGCGCTGTTATTTTGCGCGCCTGCGCGATTGTGCTAGTTTGTAGTCACTTTCTGATAGCAGTAGCAGTGTCATAAATGTGACGCAGTCTGTGGTGGCCGGCCCGCTCGCAGGATTGAATAACCCCTTTAATAGAGTAGGAAATAGTTTGCCCTTGAAAGAGAGGAGCCAAAGTAGCTGAAAACTTTTAAACGGAACCAGAGTTGTTTTAGCTTCCTCGTGAATAACATTGTGACCTCAGAGGCGGAAGCGATCCTTTGATTCTTTCTTTGAAGCTGCTTTGAAAGATCAAAGTATAGAGTTACGCGACATTATGAAACAGAATGTTCCTAGTTTAAGCTTAAAGAGAAGGACATAATGTAGTATGTAGCAGAAATTGGGGTTTTGGGGTGTTACGATGGTTACGAGACTCTATATTGCTCGCAAACGTAACACGATTGCCAAATTTTGATGAGACAAAATTTTCAAGTGATTTTAAAGAAAACTGAAGGTTTCCTTAAGTTAAGTCAAAATTTGAATTGAACAAGCATTCAGTAATCCTCGAAAGAAAGATATTGTTTCAAAGCAACAACTTCATGCAACGATTGGTTGAACCAATCAATCCCTCAGTCCAATATCTTACCACATTCTATCATTTTGCACCGGCGCTGTCCGGCAACCTTGCGTCTATTTTACGACACCGCGATCCCCCGTTCCGCCTCGCCATCTTCTCGACTGCGACACCGCGAGTTAAATATCTCGCCGGCGCTGTTTAGTCTAGCCGCCTGCGGGCAACATTCTCGCCACAGCGGTGGCCACGTGACGAAACCCTCCTCGTCGAAAAATAGTTAATGTTGAGGAAATACAAAGTAGCCAGGCCAGAAGGGGCGGAGCCTCAGGAAGGGTAAGCACTAAACTAGACTCTAGCACCAATTCAGCACAAACAGACTATAAAATGCAACATTATTTTTATTTAGGTGATTTTAACTATATGTCCTTTTGAATTCTATACATACATTTTAATATTGTTCAAATGCTTTTGTTTGTATCAGAATTATTGTCTTATCTAATATTTAACATAATTAACTTATTATTACTTACCATGGACCACATCAGTCAAACTAAATAGTTTTACTTTTTGTGCTTACAATTAGGAGTTTTTTCAGTTACATGCTTATTTTCTGGAACTTTCTAACAAATCCATATCGTCATTTCAATTTGCTCAATGATTCTCATACATAGTGTTTGTCGTTCCGCATTCCGAGCATTCTCGTTAATCTCTTATTGATTTATGGAAGCAACTTATCCTCAAATGTTTAGAGTTCATTATGTTTTTTGATTGTGTTCCGTTTTTGATTATCCTTTTTCCTAAATTAACTGCCGTACCGGTATTCTTTCAAGCATATACTTTTATAGTCTGTTTTAAAACCTCACTGCAAGCGCCGTTTGTAGTTAACGTGCCTCAATAACGGGCTTTATAAGGGAAAGAGCAACTTTGCTCGAGGAAAAATGCACGTTTGAACGAGAAGCCCGTCATAGCGGCATGTTAACTTCAAACGGCGCTTGCAGTCTAGGTTTTGAAACGGACTATAGTAGTCATTATTTTCTTGATAAAAACATTCAACTCTTTCACAGTCAGATTTTCATCATTTCCCGAACATTCCGACAAAATCTAAACCCATCTCCGTGACAGTTAATGATTTTTGTTTTAACATTGATTTCAAATCATCGAAAGTGAGAAATGGTTTCTAGCAAATTAATCGGTGCAAGTTTCAGCTATATTTATGCCGTTTCCGATTGTTTTGTATTTTAGCAATCTAACTAATCTAACATAATAATAATAATATGTTTATTTTTCCGAAAGTAAAATTAAATGAAAAGTAAGATCACGGTTTATTACTATTGCTTTAAAATTTGTACTTCTACTTTCGGGGGAGGAATGAGACCCTTGCTGGACATTGCTAACCACCTTTGAAAAACATTGGATGCGGTACATGAAATAAACAAATCTAGAAGTAAAATATTATGATATACTTTCTTTTTCAATCTGTAAACTTCTTTCGAATACTACTTTATTATGTTGTTATGCTAAAATATAGTAGATAATTCTATTGATATAATCATATCCCTCGGACTGCCGTTTCCATTCATGATCTCATTAAAATGTTGCCGATGTATAGACTGAACCTTTGATTTCTCAAAGATCGGCTTTTAAAGACATTCTCAGCGGGCAAAACAACATTTATAAGTGATTATCGGAGATCTATCATCTTTTCATTTTCTTAAATCAAACTTTTTGCTACAAAATATTACGGTCTCTGCGGTCTGCAAAAGCTTTTTGTCTTTGATTTGCGTTTTTCACTGCAAGGAAGCAGTTTTAAAAGAGAGGCGCCTTAAGATATTACATATAGTCTATCTCAAAACCTAAATTTCCAGTGCGGTATCACTAGGGGGACGCAGTGTTAGAAAAATGAATGTACTTTTAGAGAAAATGCACCGCATCAACCGATTTTACATTCATTTTTTATAACACAGCGCCCAGTTCGTGATATCGCGCTGGAAATCTAGGTCTTGAGCTAGACTATATATTCCTACTCTTCATTCTAAAAGCAAAATCGGGATTTCGAAATGAAAGGAAAAGTAACCTATCTTGCAACCATTCGTATAAGCATCAACTAGCGATACGAAACGTTTAACGTTTGATTCAAATTTTATTTTATCTAGCAAGTTATTATTATTTCTATATTCTCAATTCATCAAAATTTTTTCTCAGACACTTTTAGTTCGTTCGTCATCAGCACTGCTCTCGACCCTAAACACGCTAATTGCAAAAGAGTGCGACTAGTCCTTTAAAGTATGAGTAATCGGTACTCACCGTGTAATTGCTGTCGTCTGCCCTAGAGTGGCGCTGCACTTCTGACACTGAGTATGGCTATGGCGAGGAAATGGCCAAATTCCAGCCAGGAATCAGCCAATGCACTTGCCAACGTGTATGAGTGATTTAACCACGTGATACATGGGTTGTATGTTTGTTTTTCTAATTAAACAGTGTCTAGGTACAGCGAAAGTACCTGAATTGCTCAGTTTTCTAAAACGTTCTCCAATAATTATTAACCAAATTATTGTTATTAGTTTTGTCAGTATATGATTTGTTGTAACTTTTTGAATTATTGACTACATTTGATCTTTTCCTGACCTCACCAACTCTGAAAACAAAATGATGATCAAAAGATCCTATTCTTTTTCCAAAGCTAATTTTCAAAAACCTTTTATTACCTTTTAAAGGTTCAATCTGCTTAATTTTCTAAAACGTTGACAAACATTTGATCCATGCTTATTGTTAGCAGAGTAACATACCTTCGCTAAAATAAAATAGCAGCCGCGTAATATTTTAGTGGCTCAATAATCGAGGTGCAAAGATTGCTTTATTTATATTTCTCCATAATCACCGGTACATCTTTATGCTTCTGTTTACCACCGTGGCAGCAGACGATAAACTTATCGCGGGCACAATTTGGTACATCGCCTCTAATTTCTGACCCCGCAACGTAATTCGCAGCCGTCTTGGTTAGCAACCAATTGCGTACTCCATTGATTATCAGAAAATAACGGAATAATGATCTATTTTGGTATCTGACAATCATTTTATTGTAGCTCGTTCACATGCTGATTCGCATGATTCGCTTAGAATAGAATTACTGATAAAATTATAGACCCCCGCCCTTCATCTAGATTCGGAAAAAGCCAACAATTCTATAACTGATTAGAATACCGGCTATTTAATGGACAAAGTTTGAACCAACTGATCAGTAGGTAACGACTACCGACACTCAAAATGAGCAAAGCGTACTTGACCTAGTTCAATAACGAAGCTAAAAACTGCAAAAACCCTTTAACGAAATATTTTTGTATAACTCAATATATCCATAGTATGAGCAGCCTTTCTTTCCGAAGTACATTCATTTCTCTGCAACACCGCTTCTACACAGGATACTGTGCAGGAATCCTAGCTCCTGGAGCCAGCTGTAACTTTTTATATTCTACTTCACTTCTTTGTAAAGATGTTTCCAGGGCTGGCAAGAGTACGGGCCGGGCCGGGCCGTACTTTTGTGAAAAGAGGGCGGGCCCGGGCCGGCCCCAGCCACCCCTGGATAGTTCTAAATTTGTATAGCATATTACGTTAATATTATTAAGAAACATTTTAGTAACTATAAAAACAAACTTTAGCTTTATATCAATCAAGTTTATCTAACAATATTAAACATCTAACCTAATTGTTGTTATTTTATCGATTAGATACTGATTGCTGATCGGCGGCGGCGGCAGACACGACGGCCAGTTCTATAGGCCAGGTACTCGCAGCCTAGCGTCGCTCTCTCGCCAATATATCAATTTACTCTTTTCGAATACCAGTAGTTGCCAGAATCAACCCCAATTTCAGTGTTTCCACCCAAAAACAACATTTTTGTTTAATTTATCAATTTATTCAGGATTGTTTTGGAAAAATAGAGTCCTGGACATGGCAAGCCCAAGTTAGATACCAACTAATGCAGCTAAAGGGCAAAGTTAGGAAAAGTCCCCTGATAACTTATTGTTTTAGCGTTTTTCCAACCCCGCGCTCATTTTTCGCCACGGTTTCTTATTTTATAGCATCGCATCTATTCGTTATCTATCAATCGTTCTTGGCTAGTTCACAGACACGCTGAGGCCGGTAACACCGCGCGCGCTCACTTCTTCATTTTCAACACCGCATCACAGTTGCGTACCCGACGCTTCTGTCTAGAAACTGGGAAATCAGCGATTTAATGGTTATATAGACCAGACCCTTTATTCCTTAAGCAGCCACAAACTATAGAAGTTTGTTTCTCAAAAGATTTCTTAGATCTAGTATTATAATGGATGCAAGATGAATAATGGAGTGTTACTTGCGTATTTTAAGGAAATTTTGCGTATATTTTCGGTTTTCGAATACTTTCGGAGCCATTTTCAATGATATTCTTTTTTTAACACTCCAATATTAGACTATAGTACGTCTGCTAGAAAGCTTTCTCTGTAAACTCTTAGATCTTGAAAATCCATCAATTCGGGTTAATGTTTACTAATTTATAGTGAATTCCCTCCTCAATTTTATAATCAGTGGTAGCGGTCCGTACCTACCCGTAAGCTCCAGAACTGATTCCCGCCACCAACTACTATCCCGAGTACTTTTATTCCAATTTCTCTGACTATTCAGAGCCGCCTGAGTTCCAGATGGATATGTAAGTTATTTAACTAATTAATAGATTAACGATTAAGTTAAAATAGTTGTATTGTAACATTCACATGTAGATTTATGATATTCTTATGTTTGAAAAAATTGTCAATGATATAGTCGGATTCAAAACGAATAACGGAATATAGAAAATTATTTTCAAGCCAAAACTGCTTGTACGCATTGTACGCAATTGCGTTTGGCTTAGGATTTTCTACACTCCGTTATTCGTTTTGAATCTGACTATATCTAGCAGTTTTCATTTTCATTGTTCTGTGTATTCAACAATTCTTATGCGGATGTCAAGTTTAAAACTAATTTGTTAATTAGGAATTGCTCTCTCAAGTTCTAATTTCTTTATTATAATCCAACCCCAAATTACTCCTATAATCTAGTTTGTTGACCACAAAGACGTGCCTGCATTAAAATATGTCTTGACATATTGTGTAGTCCTTAACTTTAATAACCTTATCTATTATTAAATAACTTAATTCTCCTTATATCAATCGATATTCTCTTAAATTGTCTGGACTATGTCACTTCGTATTATCTCTCCACGTGTTTAACTGTTCACTGATTATAACCGAATTCTTTCCAACGAGTTTCCCGTAATTACATTATGTTGTTAAATCACGTGAGGTCTTTTCGTGATTTATAAAGTTCCTAGTTTTTTTTGCTAATTCCCGGCGACGGCCTTCCCATTAGAGTGTCACAAACATATCGGTTGTTAACTGGACTCACGCCGTAAAGAACAATTGATTAAAAAATAGAGATCGGAAAAAAGTTTATTTTTAAAATATAACTTATATTTTAAAAAATAAACTTTTTTCCGGTCTTATATTTTTATATTATATAAAATATGTGGAAAGCCTGTAGAATCCAACTTTTTTGTACAGACGATGAGGTTTTCATTTTGATTTACTGATTTAATAAGTTCTAAAAGTATTTTGTAACTATTGTCTACTTCACTTATTTGTTCACACCGTCTTCGGAAAAGATGACCTACCATAGAGCATTGACTATTCTGTATCACGCGTATCCACTAGTCTCAGAAACTCAACATTCCTTGTGGCAAATTTCGATTCCTGCAGCGTCCCTGCCCGATTTCCAGCGTCATATTATACATAGACAGTTACCAATGTACCCTTAAGTCATTTCAGTTATATTTTATAGTTTTGATTATAGTTAGTTTACCTAATTTGTAGTTGCACTTGCATTTTTATGATAGTTTTGGTTTGCTATCACGTTCTGTGTGAATTTGCTAGTATCAGCATTTTTGCTGCGAATTCTTTGCTACGCTATCTCTCAGTTACGCGCTCTCTTTCTCTCTCTCTGTGTGTAGTTTCTATCTTCACAGTGTACTCTTGTTGATCTCGTTGGACTTTTTATTCAACTTTGGGGAAAGGTGGCTTCGTCGAAATCGTCCAATAATTCTGTATACAAAACTTTTAATCTGGGAAAAACAACTTTTTCAGTAGAATTTAACCCAGTCAAATATTTTATTAGCATCAAACTTTTCCAGTTATCTTTCTATATTTATCGACATTAACCAATAATCAATAAGCCTAAACATAACCTGAACCTAATTCCTATAAAGAAATCTTTGTTCATTCCTCCTTTTGGCCTCCCCCCCAGTCCTTTTCCCCGTTTGAAATCCTACGCTTTTTCCTTTTTACAGTGTAAACACAGACTATTCTTCGGTCTCTCGGTGCACAAACTGTTATAAATCGATTTTTCTGTCCGCATTTTCGCGCAACGTTTTGCAGTAATGGTTTGCCAACCAGAACTTGCTTTTTCACCAACGATTCAAACAAGCAACGAGTACTAATCATTTTTAATCAATATGTATTAGTTAATATGGCCTGTTTGGTCCTCTCTCCTCCATCCGTCTTAGTTATTATGTATTTACTTAAATATATTCCTATGTCTTGTATAATACAAAATAAATATAAGACAAATCATCATCGTAATCAATAAGCACTTATTGTTATTTGAATAGCTTGACTAGGCTTTATGAAACGACTTTTATCCCCAATGTGGTTTGAAATTTTGGTTTATGTAAAAAACGTTACCTATTGATAAGTGTAGAAAAGTACCTATAGCAACAAAATCTTTTCCTGCTTTAATCGATCGATTCGAAATATTGAACGTTCTATATGCTTACCTAGTTGAATAGTATAGCCAATAAGTAATTTATTAGCCTATATTTGATTTATTATAACTTTATTATATTAGCTTATTTAATTTCTAGTATATAATATCTCCCTAATGTCACGTTCGCATTGATTAGAGGGTGTAAATAGTGCTTCTATACTTAATATGTCTGACAGTGACTCAAAAACTTCTCGTGAAAGCCAATTTTTTGCTAATATTTCTACTTCATTAGATTTTTATTGAATTTCTAAGGTTTCTTACACAAGTGACAAATCATAAAGTCAAGCTTCTCGTTGGGGGTACAAAGTTTTATAGAATTCTTCTCGAAGAAGCCTATGATACTTTCGAAAAAAGTACCATTTCTTGATTTGAAAAGTCTTTAGTTTGTTTGTTTCGTGGAAAAATGACGATTTTGTATTTTGTCTGATAGAACCGTTGTCTTCGATAACACTTAGCTTAGGCCTATTTTTGTGTTATCTAGGAATTTTTCTTAGGGAACAATTGGACTTGCTGATTACCCAACCAGGCTTCTGTGCATTATTATGCTTATTATGGGGTTTTGATTCTTGAACCAGGGACCGATTTGCGGTAAACGGTAAAAGTTCAGGCTTTCGGTCTTACTCGAACTCCAAAAGCTTCCCAGAGCCTCGGTGCTAGTTTTTCTCTCAAATGCTGCTAAGCTCTTAAAATTGACATTTAAAGTTTTATAATCTTTGAAAAGATTATAAGCATCTTTTAGCCCAGTACTAGGTAACAAGCTTGCGATCTTTTCAATGTTAATCTTAAGTTATATATTTTGCTTCCCAAAGCTCCTGTTTAACCGCGCGGCGTTCAAACTGTTGCCACCGTTCGCTACCGATTATGTTTTTCGATATTTTGGTTTTCTGGTAACTTCTTTAGATTATATAACCATCACCCTGTTCATTTATCATAACGGGACATTCTTCTCCCCCTAGAAGTAGGCTCATCCATCTTCCTATGGCGCTCCAATCGCACAGTTCGCACCTTCTTGCGCGCCAATCCCACTTTTCTCATTATTCTTCTTCTTCTTATAAACCGCCACACCGTGTCACATGCTACCGGCCGGCGTTTTTAGCACCGATGCGCCTGCTGCAAAATAGGAATATCGAAGCTACGATGGAGCGTTACCGAAAAGAGTGTTGCATTGTGAAAATTGAAAAAGAAAAGAAATTTAAATTTATAATCATAAGATTTTTAAAATCAACCAACTTGAAACAAGTAGAGGGTTAGAATTTGGATACTAGTAAGAATTATCCTGGTTACGTAGAATGGTTTTGGAAACAACGAAGGTCATTTTTTAAACTGAAAACGTTATATTTCACAAATCAGAACTTTGGATCTACAGGCTTAAGAATAGAGCTGGAGTTATGCTGCCCAGGCTGATGTAATTCGCAGCAGAGCGCGATCTCCGCTTCGATTCTAACTGGAGCGCCATTCTCCATTGTCCATCGTTCTATTTCTTCTCGATTTGCTAGCTTATCACACCACCGTCAGGGGTGTTGGGTCCCCGTCGTGCCCTGTCCAGCCCTGTAGATATCAATTTCGCGCTGAAACTCTACCCGATTGACCATCTAAATACTGTACTTTCTACTGTTGAACAATTTCTGAACCTATTCTTGAAATCTGAAGCTATTAAGGAAAATCGACACCTTTTCGTATCATTCAAGCTATTTGAACTGTTTTTTGGTTCTAAACTTGTTTCTAACTATTATTCCATTTTAAGTTACTTGGACTATAATTTGTAATTGCTAATGGATTTGGACTCTATAGCTATACCGTTACCACCTAGTGTTAACTCACATCTATTGCACAATCGTCGACGCACACATAGTGTTGACTATGAAGGCGCTTATAGGTTCATTATATTCACAGTTACAACAATATATAGTCTATATCAAGAGTTAGTTTCCCAGCGGAGTGTCATGGGGGAGTAGCGATGTTATATATAAATGAGTGAAACATCGTGGAATTTGAGAATTTCATTCAGAATCATATTTATTAATAATTGACACCGCTTCTATCCGGCATACGGCGCTTGAAACCAGCTCTTGATAAAAAAGATAGTTTTAAATTGACTATGCAAGATTTAAAATATTCCTTACAATAAATTTATTAATATTTCCGAGTTATAAAAGATATTCTTTCAGGACGGAGTCCGAACCTAAACGCGCTCGCATAGAAGCCAACACTACTCCCGGAATGCAACATCAACATGGTGAGTTCTATATTTATTATTTTTGTATTATTATTATTATTTTATTTCTATCTTTAAATGCATACTTTTCTACCTGTCCAAGTTTTCCTCTGCCTCATTCTTATAAGCGATAAGCTTTGTGTTCAGCTCGTGCTTTGTAGTTTTATTTGTATGTTCAATAATATATTGACATTCAATTATATTCTTGTTTATACAAAAGCAATTTAAATCCCTCGCACCTGCACTAACCCGACGCCCCGGTAATATTTAATAAATTTAAGCTTACTATTGAGGCTAGTAAGAAGCTAGATTACTTACATTCAGAATCAAATACAAAACATTTCAGTAATAAACTTTATACTTAAATTGCACCTACAAAACTCAATTTCTCGAACATCTTTCCAATTTAAAGTTAGTTCCTGCTTTGGACAAAGATCCATGTAATCTTATGATCATATAATCTTTTTAAAATCCTTTTTTGTTAACATCGGCTTAGTTGAATTACTTAGCACCTCACCTACCAAGCCTAATTTCTCGATCAACTTATCACCTGATATTCTGCGCATTTTGTATTATAAAAGGCTTTAAATCTATACGGGTTCATGTTTGATGTAGTATTTGTGCTCAGAGTAATCTTTCGCTCTTTCTAGGAGCAGTTCGTTAATAGCCCTATGCAAATAAGAAGCTAATGTTAAGCAGGAAATTTTTTAAAGGGAATAAATAATATAGTTATTAGTATTATAGTGGAGGTGGTATTTGAAGGGTAGATTTCTTTTTAGATTAGATTTCTATTAGTTCAGATACTCGGATAAAACCTAGGTTGGTTCGAGAAATAAGCGCTTAGGATAAACTATAGCTTGTATTGTTGTTTCTAGCGTAGTACACTGACTGAAGAGAAGAGGTGCTGGATAAAAATTAATGTATTTCTATAGAAAAACAGAACAACCCAATGTTTTTTATTACTTCTTGTATACCACCGCTTCTGACCACGATTCCGTGCGGGAAACTTAGTCTTTGATATATAATATATTATTCTTGAACCAAATCGTCCTGTTCATAAATCGCGGTTTAACTTATTTGGAAATTGAGCCTAACAAACATAATTTCAAATGAAAATAGCATGATACCCAGCTCAAGAAATATCCAAAAGTAGTCATTATCCTAAAACTTCCTTCATTTTCCATTCTCTACCTTCCATATAATTCTTTTTCTACTTGTTTACTGCCATCACACGTGGCAATAGGTACTGTTCCTGTGTAATAACTGCGCACGGAATCTAAATTCAACGAAATACGCCAATTTTATTCCACAGCGCACTTCTCAACCAATTTGTAAAGGTCCAGCTAAAATTAATAAATGAATAACAATCCTTACAGTACCTTGTTTCGTTGCTAACTTTGGAGTTCCTAATAATAAAAAAGTATTTATTTGACGAAATTGCGAAATATTAGTAGTAAACGCAGGGGCCATCGAAAGAACATAGTATTTAAAGTATAGGAAAGTTTTTAAGAATATTATTTTCGAACTGCGCTAGTAGATTCTTAATTGTAACTACAGGCTTTTCATAAGATGATACTTATCCCAAATACCGAAACTATGTAATACTTTGGACTATAACTTACTTTTTTAATATGTTTCGTTTTCTTCTCTAAAATTACTTGTCCTTTACCCTATATTGTTCGGCTTATCGCGCTTTGCCTGTAATAACCCCGTTATCACACATCAGAGTCGCCACAAACAGCGAAAAAGTGAAATATTGAACTTTTTTTGGAAAATCGATATAAATTGAGTCGAAACTTTATGGGCGGTTTGCGACAAAACTATTGCAAATAGTACACAAACAATATTAAAGGCACGGTACACCCAAAAATTTCTTTCCTTGTTTTTTATGTTTTCTGAATCAGGTTGAAAAGTTGTTCAAAATAATGTAGATATTAGAAAAATTGAAGAAAAACTAACGTTTTTACATTATTCTGAATTTTGGTCTTCAGAT